>CM061264.1:86342500-86550000 GCA_030848825.1 Tadarida brasiliensis
TCATTGGAATAGACACACATTTTGGATGTGGAATAGGGATTTGCCTTCTCTGCCCATAATGCTTGTGCTAGCATCACAATCCATGAACTCACAGGATGACTTATCACGTAATTTTGAACAAAGATTGAGAACTCATTTTGATCATTCTAATCAAAGAATTCATGTCATAGCAAAGGAAGTTCAAGAATTGGCTTACTGTTTATAGAATTAACTGGTTTTGCCACATACCGTATCAAGTAGAAGTAGCTGACCTAAATGACATTTGTCATGACTTTCTGAAGACTCAGTTCCAGCTGCAGTTGAGAGAGAAAACCCTGAAAGAGTGGAGTTCTCTAGCACAGGATGCTGTATATACTTCAAACCAGAGACTGTTATGTGGTGGTCTTCTCCATGGCCAAAATACATGGGTCTGGAAATGAAGGACTGATTACCACAGAACTTTTACTTTCTATCCTGACAACTTTGAATTCTACTGATTTGGAGGTTTTTGTTTCCAATGGAAAATGTTCCCTCCAGGGGACAAAACAATGGTTCCATTGAATTCAAAGATGAGATTTCCACTGCCATTTGGGTTTTCTTATGCCACCAAAACAATAGGGAGAAAAAGTGTCACCCTAAAAAAAGTGTCGCTTTAATGGCTGGAATGATGGGGATTTTCAGGGGGAAATTTCATTGGATTTACCCAGTTGGGCAAAGTGGACTCCATCTGGAACCCAGGAATTCTGGGGGCTGTTCGTATTTCCATGCCCAATAGTAAAGGTTAATGGAAAGCTACAGCAACCAAAGAGAGGCAAGATCTTTGAGGGCTTATATAATTCAGGAGTGAAAGTTTGGATCACTTCACCAGGTAAAGAATCTTGACTAGCTAAAGTTCTGACTGAGAGCAAGGGAAATATGTAAAGAACAGTAGAAGAAACACATAGATATAATGTACGATCTTATGACCAATTATAAAACCAAGGACTGTCGTTGGGAATGTAAAATAGTGTGGCCACTGTGGAAAACAATGTGGAATTTCCTCAAAAAAAATTAAAAACAGAATTACCACATAATCCAGCAATTCCATTTATGTTTATATATCCAAAAGAATGGAAAACAGGATCTCAAAGAGATATTTGCCACCTATATTCATTGCAAAATTATTCATAATAGCCAAGAGGTATAAATAACCCCAAATATTCATCAATAGATAACAATAATTATATGTATATGATGGAATGTTATTCCATCTTATTTATTAATCCTCACCCGAGGATATTTTTTTTACATTTACCTTCAGATAGAGCGGGAGGGAGAGAGAGAGAGAAACATGGATGTGAGAGAGACACATCGATTGGTTGTCACCTGCACAACCCCAACCAGGGCCCGGGGACGAACCGCAACCGAGGTATGTGCCCTTGGCCGGAATCGAACCCAGGACTCTGCTTTGCGGGCCGACGCTCTACCGCTGAGCCAAACCGGCCAGGGCAAGGAATATTATTCCATCTTATAAAGGAGATCCTGTTGCATGCTACAACATAGGTGAAACCTGAGGACATTAAGTGAAATCAGCTAGTTGCAAAATGACAGTTTCAATTTCCCAAAGTAGAGGTAATACAGATGAAATTCTGTGAGCAAATGGAATAAACAGTAAAGTTAAATGTTAATGTTAAAAACATACATGCAACGGAAATTTAAAAATGCACCTGAAACTCTAGAAAGAAACAACTTTTTATTACACAACTCTTCAAGGAGGAAAGCAAAATTATAATTGCACAATATCCAGAAAGTAATAATAATGAAAGGCTTATTCATCAGAAACTATGTAATATAGGCAGTAACCAGAAGAAATGATCACTTTAAAAAGTAAATGAAAAAGTAATCAATTCAAGAAATCAGAGAAAGAACACAAAAACAAATTTCCTAGAGCAAAATACAAGATTAATAATGATAACTTGAGATTAATTAATTGGGAAAGAGAAAAATGGTAGAACCTATAAGTAAATCCAAGGGCAAAAGAGAAAGAGGGAAAAGCATAGATACACAAAACAAGAACTGATAAGTAGGAAATAACCATGGATACATAGGGAATTTCAAAGACTTTTAAGAAATAAATGCTTTTGTTAAATTCTTAGCAAATGAATTTGAAAATTTGGATAGAATTTAAAAATTTTCAGGAAAATATAATTTATCAAAACCAACTCCAGAAGGAATGAAAAATCTAAATAGACATTACTATGGAAAAAATAGAGAAAGTTACCCCTTTCACTAACAAACAAACACAAAATCACCAAACATACACCTAGGACATTTCTTATTAAAGTTTGCCCTGGCCAGTTTGTTCAGTGGTTAGAGCATTGGCCTGAAGACCAAGGGGTCATGGGTTCAATTCTGGTCAAGGGTACCTGGGTTGCAAGTTCAATCCCTGGTCCTGGTACGGGTCATGTGGGAGGCAACCAATCGAAGTGTTTCTCTCTTATCAATGTTTCTATCTCTCCCTCTCTCCTGTCCTGTCTCTCTAAATCAATAAAAGTATATATATATATATATATATATATATATATATATATATATATATATATATAAAAGAAACATCAATGAGAGAGAGAAGCATCAACATCGATTGGCTGCCTCTTGCACGCCCCCCGCTGGGGATCGACCCGGAAACCCGGTCATGTGCTCTGACCAGGAATTGTTGGCCCAGGCATTCTTGAGGAAGGTGGTGAGTCTCCAGGCCATCTTGTTCTCGGGCGGTGGCCCTTCTGTGATATTGATTATGGCAATGACAACAACATCACATTTATTAAGTCATTTCTAGGAGCCAGAAACTGTATATGGGCAAACAAGGTCATGGTTAAGCTTGGGTGACTTCAGGGTCTCCATTACCAGTTGCTTTGGACTCTGACTCTGACTTTTTTTTTATCCTCACCTGAGGAAATTTTTGCATTTATCTTCAGATAGAGCGAGAGGAAGAGAGGGGGGAAGAGAGAGAGAGAAATATCGATGTGAGAGAGACACATTGACTGGTTGCCACCCACAAGACCCCAGCTGGGGCCGGGGACAAACTGCAACCGAGGTACGTGCCCTTAGCAGGAACCGAACCCGGGACTCTCTGGTCTGTGGGTCGACGCTCCAACCGCTGAGCCAAACCGGCCAGGGCTCTGACTCTGACTTTTGTCCCCTACCCCAGGATTTAGCAAACTATGGCTCACAGGCTGACTGCCTATTTTTGTACATAAAGTTTAATTGAAACACAGTCATACTCACTTGTTTGTATATTTTATATGACTGATTTTCTAAAAACTTGTTTGAATGTTTTATTGATTCTTAAAGCTTTGTTTCGATCAAAAGATCCTGATCACTGACTACATTAACAACCTCACTGATACTCTTTTTTGTTGTTGCATACATTTTTTTATTGTGGTAAAAAAAAACACATAACTTAAAATTTACCATCTTAACCATTTTTAAGTGTATAGTTCAGTGGTGCTAAGTGTATTCACATTGTTGTGAAACAGCTATCTAGAACTATTTTTATCTTACAAGTCTGAAACTCTATCCCATTAAATAACAACTTACCTTTTCCCCCTCCCCCAGCCCCTGGTAGCCACCATTCCACTTTCTGCCTGCTTTGGATACTTCATATAAGTGGAATTACACAGTATTTGTCTTTTTGTTACTGACTTATTTCATTTAGCATATGTCTTCAAGGTTCTTCTGTGTTGTAGCATGTGACTGAACTTCCTTTCTTTTTAAGGCTGAAAAACATTCCATTATATATATATATATATATATATATCTCAGTTTGTTTATGCGGTTATCTACCAGTGGACATCTGGAGTGCTTCGTGTCTTTGGCTATTATGAGCAGTGCTGCTATGAACACGAGGGTGTAAATACCTCTACCATAACTGCCTTTGCACTACAGTGGCAGCGTTGAAGAGTTATAGCAGATGATTCAGAGACTATATGTGCTGCAACCCTAAAATATTTACCTGGACTTCTAAAGAAAAGTTTTCAGAATTCTACCCTAGCCCAGTCAGACTGTCAAAGGCACTGATCAGCCTCTCAGCTGTTTTCCCAGACTGGAAATCTCTGGATTTCTGTTTCTCTGGTATCTTGGCGAGTAATTCCTCACACTCTTGCTAGATCTTTGATGCTGTTAGGAAGGACATTTTTATATTTCATCCAGCTTTCCTAGTTGTTTTCAGCACGAGGGTTGGTCTGAATTGCCAAAAGTAAAAATCAGCTCTAGTACCTTTTAATAAATTTCTTTTATATTTAAATCAGCCAGAATCAGTTTGTATTGATTGCTGTTAAAAACCTTGCATGATGATTTTTTTCTATTTGAAGACATAAAAATGATTCCACTGAGAAAAATACCCAGATATTTTGGATGTTTTATGTTGTGGGGAAATCCAGTGAAAAGAAAGAGCATGATTTTGGCTAGATTGATAAGCACTGATTATGAAGGGTAAATTAGGTTTTGTCTGCACTCAGAGGGCAGAGAGGATTATGCTTGGAACTTGGCTTCTGCTACTACCTTAGCCAGGGGTACAGGTGAATAGGAGCTTGGTTCCACCTTATACTGCTGTGCCGTGAAGGTCAGAGTCCCTTCAGGAACGATGACGTCAATCATCCCACCAGATGAAGAAGTTTAGGCAACTGAGGTTTGAGGTGTTTGTGTTTGCTTAGTTAGTTAGTTGGTTTTGGGTAACCGTTCATGCTGATATGTTATCATATTTACAGAAAAATTGAAACAATAGTATAAGGAACTCCTTTATACCATTTACCCAGATCCACTACTTGTTTGCAAAATCCCATTTGCTTCGTCATCCTCTGTGTGCGTGTGTGTACTTTTTTTTGAACCATTTGAGAGTATGTTGGAGATGTCAATAAACACTTTGGTACTTCCTAACTACAAAGCAAGTTTTTTATATAATCAGAAAATTTAACATTGACACAATACTATTCTCTAATCTATAGTCTGTAGACTATTTTTTCCCTCTTGTTCCAGTAATGTCCTTTATAGCTTTTCTTTATACTTCCAGTTTAGAATCTAATCCAGGATCATGTATGCATTGATTTTTGTTTCTCATTAATCTCCTTTACTCTAGAACAATTCTCCAGTTTTTCTTGATTTTGATATCTTTGGAGAGTTCAGGCCAGTAATTTTGTACAATGTTGATCAGTTTGGGTTTGTTTGATGTTTTCTCATGACTACAAATTCAGTTTATGCAGTTTTGGTAGGAGCACCACTAAAGTGATGTATGTTCTCAGTGCTTCCCATCAGGAGGCACGTGAGTTCGTTTGTCCCTGTGTCAGTGATGTAAGTTTGATCACTTGATTGGAGATATCTTCGGGTTTTTCCATTGTAAAGTTACAACTGTATGTTAATAATTGGTAAGTCATTGGAGAGGAAATATTTTGAAACTATGTAATTATTCTGTTCCTCATCAAGCTTTCACCCACTAGTTTTAGCAACCATTAATGATTTCCTAACTCCACCATTCCTTCTGCATTTATCCATTGACCTTTCACTGTAAGAGCTTTCTCTTCTCCTCCATATTTGTATGTATGACTCATCTTTTGCTTTCCCTTCCCAAGCTCTGGAAACTGTTTTGTCTCCAAGGAGCCCTTGACTGGCTGAATTAGGAATGCATTGGTAAAGGCAAGTCCTTAAATGCCTTTATGATCAATTGCAAATAGCAAGCTATAGTATCAAACTGTCCCCTCTGCAGAGAGGCTTTGCCTGTCAGCCTAATCTAAAGGAGCCCATCCCTCTGCCTGCACATCTGTTGACCTCTAGCATCTAAACCCTGTTTTTTCTTCACAGCACTAAATCACTGTCTAAAATTATCTCGTCTGTTGGTATGTTTTTTGTAATTTTTCTATTTCTTCAACCAGAATATAAAAGGTCTACCAGTCCTAATGCATAGCTATATGCCCAGAACCTGAACCTGGCCAAGTCTACTTGTTATATATGTAAAGGAATGAATGGAATCTTTCTGCTAAAAAATCCTATGAAAACACAACATTTCATTACCAAATTTTATATTTGTGGAAGATTTTCTTTATTTTTAAGGCAAAAGCTTTCTTTTTTTCTTTCTTTTTTAATCTTCA
This sequence comes from Tadarida brasiliensis, assembly GCA_030848825.1. Taxonomy (NCBI): domain Eukaryota; kingdom Metazoa; phylum Chordata; class Mammalia; order Chiroptera; family Molossidae; genus Tadarida; species Tadarida brasiliensis. Next base: position 86,348,602 of record CM061264.1, read on the forward strand.
CCTGCAGACATACCGAGAGAGAGAGAGAGAGAGAGAGAGAGAGAGAGAGAGAGAGAGAGAGAGAGAGAGCCATCACTGTAAGAGAGAAACATTAATGGTTGTCTTCTCCACGTGGCCCTACCGGGGATCGAACCTGCAACCCAGGTATGTGCCCTGACCGGGAGTCGAACTGGCAACCTTTCGGTGCACAGGACAATGCTCAAGCAACTGAACCGCTCTGGCCAGGGGTGTGGCAGATTTTCAAATGACATCTGCCCAGAGTTGCACCATTCCTTAGAAAAGTTTCATGATCCCATATCCAGACAGGAAAATTTCCATCTACGATGATGACTAAGGAAAATTTCCATGTATGTTAATGGCTACAACATCAGTGTTTTAGTAAATGTTTTACATCTTCAAATATTTCTCGATTAGCCTATAGTGTATTTAAGTCCCTCTGTTGCTTTTTGTAACTTATCCAAAAAATAAATATCAAGCTATTACTGTGGTTATTCTTTAAACCATTCTTCTTTCACTGGGTCATCTCTGATACCATGGTGCAGTTGGAAAATCTAATTCAAGTACTTCCAGAGGAGTCATCCGTGAAAGCCGTCATGTGAATGCTAATCATGGAGTTGCCATGCCTCACCTGCTCACAGGTATGTTGAAGGGGATCACCAAAGGTGTTAAGCACTAGAGTCTAAATGTGTAGACATCGCAGTAATCAGTGCTTTTCCTCTTAGCTCTTCATGACCCATTAAATCTATTTAGTGAAATCCTGAGAACATGAATCTCAATTAGAGTTTTCCAACCAATGATCTGCAAGGTGCAACACACTTTTTAACTGCCACATACCTGCTTTTCTCCCACAATGTTCTTTGGGTTATGACTATGAATCTGTTCTCTCTCATCCCTTTCTTTTATCTCATTTCCTTAGACTGGAATAGAGAATATACAGAATTTTCCTTTCCAAAGTATAATTTTCATCAGGAAAATTAGAGACCAGTCCCTTTCTGTCATTTGATCTGATGTGGTGGCACAATATGTCACAGGGACTCTCCTTCCCTATCTGGTCTGTCTTGTGCAAAGGTCAGAGTCAGCTGGCCCCAACTCTCAAGACACAGCCAGCACAGAATTAAAAACAAAACAAGACCGGTCTTGACAATTGAATGTTTGTTGTATAAGATGTTAACATTAGGAGAAGCTGGCTGTGAGATCTATAAGAACTCTCTGTACTGTTTTTATAACTTTTCTCTAAATCTACAGTTATTTAGAAATGAAACTCTTTTATAAAGCCCTCTAGAACACTATATTTTTACCTTGTGTACAGCTGATGGCCTGAATTTCACTAATAATTTACTTTAACTGAAATAGATTGCCTGAAGTTCATAAATAAATCACTATAATCTTGCACCTTTTCAACGATTTTTCCTAATAGCCTCAGTCCTGATCACATAATGCCTGAGATTCATTTCTACAGTTTGACACTTGATGCTCGCCATCAGTTTCTGAACTTTGTCTTCCTTTCTTTTTTTTTTTTTTTTTTATCCTCACCCGAGGACATTTTTCCATTTTTTGTTCAGATAGAATGGGAGGGAGAGAGAGGAAGAGAGAGAGAGAGAGAAACATCGACGTGAAAGAGACACATCGAGTGGCTGCCTCCCGCACGACCAACCAGGGCCGGGGACAAACTGCAACCGAGGTACATGCCCCTAGCGGGAACCGAACCCGGATCTCTCTGGACCGCAGGCCAACGCTCTAACCGCTGAGCCAAACCGGCCAGGGCTGTCTTCCTTTCTTAATAACCTTTTAGTTTTAGATTATTCAGCCCACCCATCTAATATAGCCCCCAGGATCCTTCTCAAGATGTAGGGCAGGCTTCCTGGGCTCACAACAGGATTAGTCAAAGTTAATCTTCCAGACAGCCACACAGATGCCTACCACTTTCGAAGCTTGTGGGTGGAAAAGTGAGCATGGTCCCCTTCACCTTTTATTCTCCTCCTCTCAGAGACATTACATTCGTCCTCTTTCCAAGGTCAGAACTTGGCCCTGGGAGAAGGTTGACCTCCAGCATCTTTCCCATTGGCCTGACTACTTAATCCCTAAGTCATCCTGACTAGAAGATATAGATTGCCATACTACATTCTTACTGTTTAAAAAGATTAGGAATGACTTTTACCTTTCACCTCTGAAGTAACATGTGAAAAGAAAAATTAAAAACCCCAAATCACCCATATTTCCATGAAGCAACAAAAGAGATAACAACTGGGATTAAAAAAAACATATAAAACATTATATATATATATATATATATACACACACACACACACACACATATATATATATGTGTGTGTATATATATATATATATGGTTGTTGTTGTTTTTAATTCTTACCCAAGGATATTTTTCCATTATTTTTTAGATAGAGTGGAAGGGAAAGAGGTCGGGGGGCGGGGAGGGAAACATTGATGTGAGAGAGACACATTGATTGGTTGCCTCTCACATGATCCCAGTTGAGTCTGGGGATTGAACCTGCAACCCAGGTACATGCCCTTGATCGGAATCGAACCTGTGACCCCCCGGTCCACAGGCCATTGCTCTAACCACTGAGCCAAACCAGCCCAGGGCAAACGTAACATTTTTATTTACATTTATTTTCTGGTATTCTGATTCTCAACTCAGTAAAAGGTATCTACCAGAAACCTACAAACTTCCAACATCATTCACAAGAGTTAAACATGCCCTTTAATGTTGAGAACAACTCAAGAATAGCTATTATTACTGCTACCATTTAAAACAGTATTGCAACTTATGCCAATGTAAGAAGACAAGAAAAAGAAATAAGATGACAGTATTGAGAAGGAAAAGACAGAACTGTTCTTTATAGGTAAGTACTAGAAAATGTGAGATATAACACACTGAGAAACCATTAGAAATCATAAAAAAGTTTAATAGAATCCACGTACAGGATCAAAATCAATTGTTTTCCTTTACACTATCAATAGCAAAATAGAAACAGTCTTTAGCCTAGGCCAGGTGGCTCAGTTGGTTGGAGCATCTTCCTGTACACTAAAAGGTTGCAGGTTGATTCCTGGTCAGGGCACATACCCAGTTGCGGGTTTAATCCCCAGTCAGGGCACGCACAGGAGGCAACCAATAGATGTTTCTCTCTCACATCAATGCTTCTCTCTCTCATTCTCTCCCCTTTTCTCTCTCTGTAAAAATTAATTTTAAAAAACCCTCATATCCTAGGGTGAGAATTAAAAAAAACAACAATAGCAGTCTTTAAAGACCCCATTCCCAATAAGTACAAAGAACTCTATAAAATATATGACAATAAACATAATGCCATGTGCAAGACTTCCATAAGAAAAACAGTATTAGTGAAGGATATAAAAGAGGACCTGAATAAATAGACATATTGACAGCTCAATGTTGTTAAGATTTAATTACCCCAAAATTAATCAATAAGAATTCTGTGCAAATTCCATCAATATCCCAGCAGGACTTTTGAAGGAATTTAATAAGCTGCTTCTAACATTTGTCTACAATTAAATGAGCAAAAATAGCCATGAAAACAAACAGTAAGAGATTCTTCATCTTGCCACATATCAGAGATCTATAGTATTTTTTAAAGTATGGTTTTGGCACATGAATAGATAAAAAGATCAATAGTACAGAATAGTGTCCAGAAAAAGACCCATAAATATATGTTAATTTAGAACATGATTGTGTTTTCATTTAAAATTAATAAGGCAAAGATGGTATTGGGATTATTTTTTTATCCTCATCCGAGGACATCTTTCCATTTTTTGTTCAGATAGAGTGGGAGGAAGAGAGAGGAAGAGAGAGAGAGAGAGAGAAACATCGACGTGAAAGGGACACATCGAGTGGCTGCCCCCCGCACGACCCAACCAGGGCCAAGGACAAACTGCAACCGAGATACATGCCCTTAGCGGGAACCGAACCCAGGTCTCTCTGGACTGCGGGCCGATGCTCTAACTGCTGAGCCAAACCGGCCAGGGTGGTATTGGGATTATTGTCTTTCCTTAACAGAGTTAAAATTTAGATCTCTACCTGAAATTATACAACAAAATAAGTTATAGATGGTGTGAATGCTAAAAAGTTAAACATAGGAACAAAAGAAACTATGAAAGTTAAAGAAGAAAATATAGGTAAATTTTTGTATCATCTTTGGTTAGGAAACATGTTACAGATAAGGTTCTCAGAAATCAGGCTCTAACATAGATATTAGTGTGCAAGGAAACACTCAGATTCAGTACTTGTGTGGGAAGAGAAGGAATCGGGATTGAGTAGAGAATTTGTGATGGGCCCTTTAAGAGGAATGCCTGGGTCTCTAGAAGCCTTCCAGCTCACTCACCTACAATCCCTGCTGGTCTTTAGAGCCAGAATTTATGGGGACTTCTTTTCCTGGCACTGGAACCCTGGGCTGGCGGTCTGGTGTAGGGCTGGGACCCCTCACTCTTCAGGGGGAACCTCCACAGCCAACATATCCCTTCCAAGTTTTATCACCACAGGTGTGGGACCAGACTGTTCTGTGTCTCTGCCCCTCCTACCTGTCTAGATGTGGTTTCTTTAATACCCTAGTTGTAGGACTTCCATTCAGCCAGATTTCAGGTGGTTCTGAATGATGGTTTTTCTGTAGTTTGGTTGTAAATTTGATGTGGTTGTGGGAGGATGTGAGTGCCACGTTTACCTATACTGCCATCTTGATGGGAACCCCTAAAAGTTTATTTTTAAAGGGCCCCAAAAAGCAAGTTGCAAAAAGATATCATTTCCATTATATACCTATATAGTCAACTCATTTTTATAAAAGCCAGTATCATTGTGTGTATGTCCACTGTGTACCCAAGCACATATACAGAACTGTGCTGTACCATAGTCACTAGTCACATGTGGCGATTTAAATTTAATTAATTAAAGCTAAACAAAATTAAAAATAAGTAACATTTTCTCAGTCATACTTGTCACATTTAAAGTGCTCAATAGCTAAAGTGACAGGTTACCATTTGGACAGAACAGATATAGACCATTTTCATCATTGCAGAAATTCTATGGGACAGCATAGATGTGTGTGTGTATCACTGCATTGAAAAGGAATTTAGGAATATACACCAAATAAGTGGTTATCTCTAGAGAAAGGGGTTCGTTTTTTTAAAAAAAATATGTTTTATTGATTTTTTAGAGAGAGAGGAACGGAGATAGAAACATTGATGTGAGAGAAAAATATCGACTGGCTGCCTCCTGAACGCCTCCCACTGGGGACTGAGTCTGAAACCCAGGCATGTGCCTTGACCGGGAATAGAACTGTGACCTCTCAATCCATGGGACGACAGTCAATCCACTGAGCCACACTGGCAGGGCAAAAGGGGTTCACTTTTTATTCTATATTCTTCTGTATTCTTTCTAACTTCTATGATCATATATATTTTTTATTATTTTTGTAGTTTGGAATGTTTTTCACTTTAGCTTAAAAATATTTTAGCCCTAGTCAGTGTGGCTCAGTTGATAGGAGCATCATCCTACACACCAAAAGGTGGCGGGTTCTATTCCTGGTCAGGGCATGTACCCAAGTCTGAGGTTTCACCCCTAGTCCGGGCATGTGTAGGAGGCAACCAATCAATGTTTCTCTCTCACATTGATATCTCTCTCTCTCTCTCTCTCTCCTTCCTTCTTGTCAATACAAAATAAAAAGTATATATATATATATTTTTTATCCTCACCTGAGGATATTTTTCCATTTATCTTCAGATAGAGTCCGAGGGAGGGAGAGAGAAAGAGAGAAAAACGTTGACGTGAGAGAGACACATTGACTGGGTGTCTCTGACACATCCCACTGGACCCTGACCAGGGCCGGAACGAACTGCAACCCAGGCATGTGCCCTTGGCCAGACTTGAACCCGTGACTCATTGGTCCACGGGCCGAGGCTCTGACCCTGAGCCAAGTTGGCCAGGGCAAAAGTATATATATATATTTTTTTTAAATGGTGCACAAGATGTTGTCTAAGTGAGTTATTTTCCTTAGTATTTGGATGATTTGGTGATTTTTCCATTTGTCTAGTAGAGGCAATATTTTTTTTTTAGCACAAATTAGTCCTAAAAGGCTTCTCAAAAACTTGGGTATTTGATAATCAAGTAATTATAATAGTAACATGAGTCTTTTCCTAAATTGTATCTTGATTTTTTAAAAAACGAATAAAGCAGGTAAACACAGAAAAATAACTTATTCCTGCCTCAAATTTTAAAATAGTTGTACCCAATTTCAGTGAAATTGATCTTCCATTATATTATCTTCCCTATCATTCTCAAAACTCTCCCCAACACCCCAAAAAGTTTAATTATTTTTCAGTGGATGGACATTTTTTTAGATAGGCATGTATGTAGGTATGAATGGGCTTATTTATATATATATTTAAATGCTAGGAGAATTACCATGTTAAATATGCTCTTCAGTGGATATTAACCAACCATCAAATAAAAATACACAACAGCCCCAAAGGTGGAAAAAAATATTAATTTATTTCCAAGAAAACAACAGCATGGAAAACAAAGATGGATTCAGTAGTTCTGGGGCACCTCCATGGGAAGGAGAAACCCACTAGCCCAACACTACACTCTTCCAATATTAAAGTATTAAAGACACAGGAAAGATGACCAGCAATGAAATGTAAACATCTATTCCAAAAGATTTCTCATTCTGAATGGGAAAGATCCAGTGTAAAACATTTCTTCTTCTCAGGTGGTGTCATTTAAATAAGTTGAAAAATGACTCCACCATTAGCTCTCAGCGTGCTCCCGACCCCTCAGTCTTTTACCATCCGATACACTTCCATGTTTGTTTGTTTTTATCCTCACCCAAGGACATTTTTCCATTTTTGTTCAGATAGAGTGGGAGGGAGGGAGAGAGAAGAAGGGAGAGAGAGAGAGAGAGAGAGAGAGAGAGAGAGAGAGAGAGAGAGAGAGAGAAACATCGACGTGAAAGGGACACATCGAGTGGCTGCCTCCCACACAACCCCAACCAGGGCCGGGGATGAACCGCAACCGAGGTACGTGCCCTTGACTGGAATCAAACCTGCGACTCATTGGTCCCAGGGCTGACTCTCTAACCGCTGAGCCAAACTGGCCAGGGCCACATCCATCTTTTTAAGCAGCAGGAACAAAAGAAGGCTTTATTTCAGAGTTACTCCCTTTAAATATGATTAACATTCAGTAGGCACAATTACAGAAAAAAGGAAAAAAATGTGTTAATTAAATGCATCATTAGTTGTTGCAACTGTTTTTCATCAGAATAAATAAATATTAAGGAACTCAGTGGATTAGAGGAATACAAAAGTAGACTTCACATTTTTCTGAGGTGACAGAATTTTTCTCAATATTAACACTGAGATCATTCTTAAAACCTCCCTTCTCTGGTATACTAAATATGGCTATACTGCACCTTCTAATATTCCACCTCAGGAAATGAACTAAGACCAGTCGGAGAATCCCAATGTCATACAGAGACCTTGTTTCCTAATGTTTAGTAACAACCTCTCTAAGCCTCACTTTCTTCATCTGCAAAATGGGGATAACGAGGACCTCACAAGAGTGTTGTGAAGTCTGAATGCAGTGAGCTAGCAGAATGCCTTGAACACACAGGCTTTTTAGCTTCCATCTCCTCCTTCCCTCCTCTCTTTTGAGTGATCTCTGATTTAAACCTCAACATGTAATTACTGAGATCCTTGGTCCAATATCACAATCTACAATCCTACATGTGAATGCCTTCAAATACAACCATTATCTAAGGTTCCCTAGAGCAGTCTTTCCAACGTTAACATTATTACCAAGATTTTTAGAGTGAAAGCTTTGTCTCAGCATGTGTCTAGTGTATAACAGACACTCAAGAAATATTTACAGACTGCATGCTGTATGAACCGGATGAGGGAATGGACACAGGGATCAGTGGCAGAGATGCTCACCCACAACTGAAAGCTCTTAAAAATCTAGGCATTCTTATCAGCACCAGGCGTTGTGAAGCCACCCAGAGAACACTAGGGAGTTGTTGAAGCCTCACAGGGTACCATTCTGCAAGTACGATAACTTTGGCGGGGGTGGAGGGTGGCGGCAGAAAAGGGAAGTGATTCATTCTGAGGTATAAGAGACGAGACTAGATCCATGCAATACCACCTGTCTTCTAGGAGTATCTTCACGCTGGGAAAACTTTTCAGCATTCTCAATGAAAAATGATGCAAGGGGGGATCAGAGCACATGCTGACACACAGAGAAACGTTCTGTTTCCTGGGGTCCTTTTACGGAAGCAGCGGGCAGTGGCCGCTTAAAGCACATCCTGCCTCCTGCTAACGACTTTATAGTCTGTACAGAACTTCAGACAAGTACTCTGAAAATGCTAGTGTTAAAACTCAGCAACAGGATCTAGTTCTCATTTCTAGTAGCTCAAGTTTTAAAGATTAGTGAGTTACCCAGAGAGCCGCTTATACGTCTATGTGCAACTAAGCAAAGAAGGGTGGTGTCCATTAATATGTGGCTATAGGTCTGTTACAAAAGATTCCTTCTTCAAAGAAACCCGGTTCTTATTTTCCTAAATTACCTACAGTTCTTATTACCTACAGTTCTCCTTTTGATTAGAACATTTATATATGGTGAGTATCTGATGCAAAAATGCGACGACGCTGGAACTGGTCATTGATCGGAACAAGCTGACCCAGAGGTGAGCATCAGGAAACGGCCAGGGTGGCCGAAGCGCCAGGACCGCTCTGTGTAGCCTCCTGTTAGTGTGGTTCAGAGCCCAGTGGGTATTTCAACACACAGTGTAGCCAGGTCCTGAAGCCATGGCCTCAGTCCTGAAACTGTTAGCCAAGGCAAAGTCCCCTCACTAAGGCTCTGTTTTCCAACGGTGACTTCCCTTCAATCATGAATTGCAGTCGATCAGAAATACCAGCTGGGCTGTATTGCGGTTTCACTCTGATTTAGGGTTCTTTCTCGAAGTCTCAGCTCGAGGCACTCCACAGTAAGGGGGTACGTAGTAAGCTCAAACTTGTTAGCAAAAAGGCTGGGTGAATTAATCAACCACTTTAAGTCTCCGTTTCCGTAGATACAGATGCCCCGTACATAGTGGCCTGCAAAGGAGAGAACAAGAAACGGTCAAAACATGCTTGCTTGTAAACACCAGGGGTAGTGAGCTTGCACGGCGGTCGTTACTGCCGACTGCTGAGCAGCTAACACTGGGCCGGGTGCCATGGGACTCTAGTGAGACACGACTGCGTAGGGCCAGCCCACAAAGAAGCTCTGCTCTTTAGAGGAAGACAAAGGGTACGAATACGTATGTGAAGAAAACGAGAGCTAAACAACACAAAGTGATACACGCTAGGCAATTCATGTATTACGAAATTAAAAGTCATGGGTGAGCCCTGGCCGGTTTGGCTCAGCGGTTAGAGCGTCTGCCTGTGGACCAGAGAGTCCCGGGTTCAGTTCCCGCTAAGGGCACGTACCTCGGTTGCAGTTTGTCCCTGTGAGTGGCAGCCAGTCGATGTGTCTCTCTCACGTCGATGTTTCTCTCTCTTCCTCCCTCTCTCCCTCCCGCTCTATTTGAAGATAAATGCAAAAATGTCCTTGGGTGAGGATTAAAAAAAAAAAGTTATGGATGAGGAGTCCTAGAGGTGTGCAGATGTCTTAATGGGTTGCACTGGTCAGGCCTCTTCCCTGAGCTCCGGCCTGGTCTCTGTAGGTGCCTACTTGATATCTTCACATAGAGGAGTAATGAACCTAACCAATATAACAAGTCAGGACTGAACCCCGTAATCCCCTCCAAGTCTTCGCCATCGAAATCCACAGTAATTCTATTTTTTTTGGTGCTTTCTGCTCTTCTCCCCTCTCACACCCCACATCCAACCTGTCAGCAATTCTGTCCGCTCAACCTTCAAAACATTAATCAGATTTGCCCCAGCTGAGTGGCTCAGTTGGCTGGAGCATCCTCCCGTATGCCAGAAGGTTGTGGGTTCAAGTCCCAGTCAGGGCACATACCTAGGTTGCAGGTTTGATCCCCAGTTGGGGCACCTATGGGAGGCAACAGGTCTGATGTTTCTCTCTCTCTCTGTTTCTCAAAAAAATAAAATAAAATAAAAACATATCCTCAGGCTAGGATTTAAACATATATATATTTCACCACCTCCACTACACCATCCTGGCCCAAGTCGCCTCCATCTTCCCGTCGAGTTGTTGCAATGATAGCTGGCTTCCACTGCCTCCATCTCTGCCTGTTGGTACTATTCTCAGCACAGTAGCCACATGATTGTTTTAAATGTAAGCAGACCATGTCTCCTCTGCTCAAATGGCTTCTCATCTATGTGGAATAAAAGCCAAAATCCTGCCCTGTTGGTGTGGCTCAGTAGTTGAGCATCAGCCCATGCACCAAGAGGTCGCTGGTTCGATTCCTGGTCACAGCACATGCCCAGGTTGTGGGCCCGATCCCCAGTGGGGGCATGCAGGAGGCAGCCAATCGATGTTCTCTCTCATCGATGTTTCTATCTCTCTCTCCCTCTCCCTTCCTCTCTCTCTAAAATCAATAAAAAAAAAAAAAAAAAAAAAAAAAGCCAAAATCCTAGCAGTACCCGTCAAGACTTCTCAGAGTCTAGCTGCTTGTAACCTGGACTTACTTCCCACCACTGGCTCAACTACTTTATAATCTTTAATAAGCTTTGCTCATTCATTCCGGACACACTGGCCTCCTTCCTGGCCCAAGCACACCAGGCACGTTCTACTTGAGAACCCCCGTTTGCTCTTCCTCCCCAGTACCGCCCCCTTCACCAGACATCCTCAGGGCTCCCTCTCACACCACCCAGGGCTCTGCTTCCAGGCCATCTTCTCGTGAGGCCCTCTCTGACCCCCTTTCCTCCTTCCCGGATTCATTTATGTTTTTGCACTTATTACCAACTGACATATATATATCTCAGTGCCATGAAGGAAAATAATGCTTTGTTTATTTTCTTTCTTAACAGAGAGCTGTTTATTGTCTTTCTCCCCGGAACAACGATAAGCTCCAGAAGAGCTGGGGTTTGAGACCAGATTGTTCACTTCTGTGTCCCCTTCATCTGGAACAGTGCCTGGTAAACACTAGGTGGTAAAGTAATAATGTTTTAATACAAGGACGGAGAAGGAGCAGTGGCGAGTTAGGGGATGGGCAGAATGAGCATCAGGAGGATGGACGGTGGTTTCAGTTGGGGGAAATGCCTCTAAAAAACTGTAGAGATGGGAATTTTCTGCTAGAATAGGGAATTTATTGGGGAAAGGGTTGGAAACAGAATGGTAGGAAGTTGGGATTCTTTTTCAGAGGTTGCTTGGCATATAATAGAACTACTGTGGATGACTGACTTAAAACAGATTGAAGACGGGCCTGTTTTTATCTCATAATTATGGAGAGTCTTTGAAGGTTTTTGAATAGAAGAATCAAACGCTGAAATTCATTTTAGCAAGATTAATTTTGCAGAACTTTGCAGGGTACATTAGAAATCAACCAAGAGACTACAGTAATAACTTAATGTAAACCAGAAAGCTCATTCAAAGTTAATGGTTTCCATGAGCGGGAAAGAAAGGATAATAGAGACAGAATACAGGACTGACAGGTCTTGATGATGGATTGAACCTGGCAGGGAGGAAGTACAATAGAGAGGAAATCACTGGGGAAAGAAGCCAGAGTTGTGGGAAGTTAAAGAATAACTTGGGTGAGAAGTTTAAGAATAACTTGGTGGTGAGGAGAACGAACGAAAGGCGGCATCCCCATGCTTGAGAAGATGGAAGTGAACAGGAGAGAATACTTCAGTATGTATCAAGCAGAGGGGGCGGAGACAATTTGGTCTTCAGGATAGAGGCAGTAAGTGCATACTTGCAGAGAGAAGGAAAAGAATCATCAGAGAGGAAGACACTGAGAATGCAAGAGAGCAAGGGGATAATTTTGGGGGACCCACACCTCAGTGAGACCACAGATGGTGACCTTGGTGGTGAGGATGGGGGGTAACTTTTCCTCTTGAAACAGAAAGGAACATGAGAGAATGAGTCCAAAATACTCTAAGATGGAGGAAAGGGGTGACATGGGAAAGGGACCGATGAGGGGATTTTGATTCATGTCTTGAAAGTTCTTCCTAGAGTTGAAATGTTCATTTTTTGAGAGTAGAAAGGCTGTTTTAGCATAAGATTGAGAGCTTAGAGGGGAGCAGGAAAGCTAAGACGGTGTATGCTGGGAAGGGCACCAGGAAAATGACGAGGTAAACGACAGAATCCGTAGGCAGCTGGGAGCATCTAGCTGAAGTTAGCTGGCCAGTCCCTTAACCGTGCTCCAGCAGCGTTCTGTTCAGGGAAACACGCGTGGCAGAACGCAGGTGCCGGTTTTGATTAAGCACAGGAATCAGCCTTGCAGGGTCCCATGTCGAGGGAACCTCAAATTACTGAAACAGCATGAGAGGCGGACAGAGCACACAGGCTGACAAGGAGTCCTCAGAAGGAAACTAGTAAAAGCTGGAAAAGGTGAACCTCTGGAAATCCCGATTTTAGAAAAGCAAACACATTTAAAACAACACCACCACATTTTAGGTGTGGGATATAGCAATGAATAATTTGATCAAAAATTCTAGCCCTCTTAGGGCTTCTATTCTGTTCTGGGGAGAAAGTAAATATATATAGTATGAAAACTGGTGAAGGAAATTAGTAGTGTGACAAAGAGATTGTAATCAGAGATGGGAGCTCCAAGTCAAGACCACAGAGCTGGAATGGCACTCTGATTCTAAGTGCTGAGAGGGCTTACAAAGCAGGCACACCCCACGGGTCTGGGACAAATCCTCACAGCCAAAGGGAGAAGGTCCAGACTGTATTACTGACTTGCTGATTTGGCATGGATTGTGTTGGATTATGTCTTTTTCTTTTTCCTCTATAGTGGTTTGGGGGGACAAATAATTTTTTTTTTTTAAATTGATTTTAGAGAGAGGAAGGGAGAGAGACATCACTGTGAGGGAAAAACATTGATTGGTTGCCTCCCACATGCACCCCACCTGAGGATCGAACCCACAACCTGGGTATGTGCCCTGACTGGGAATCGGAACTGCCACCTTCTGGTGTACAGGACAATATTCCAACGAACTGAGCCATAGTGGCCAGGGCTAGGGAACAAATAATTAAAAAAAAAATTTTTTTATCCTCACCTGAGGATATTTTTTTCCATTTTATCTTCACATAGAGTGGGAGGGAGAGAGAGAGAGAGAAACATCAATGTGAGAGAGACACATTGACCAGCTGCCTCCTGCACAACCCCGACCAGGACCAGGGACCAACTGCAACTGAGGTACATGACCTTGACCGGAATCGAACCCTCGACTCATTGGTCTGCGGGCCGACGCTCTAACCACTGAACCAAACTGGCCAGGGCAAGGACAAATAATTTTTATGCTCTGAACCTGATTAGGCTTTCAGATGTTCATTGGCATAACAGGTACCAAGAGAAGAAAAATGAGACATTTGTCTGAGAGGGGCTTGGGCTACCCAAGCTTTGTACCCAGTGTAGGTTCCTGGCAAAGGGCTACTCTCATGGGCCCCACCTGTCACATGATCAGTAAAGGTTCCTACAAAAATGCAAATCTGACTAGCCTATACCTTCTCTACTGGGACAGGGCCTGGACAGGGGTGATGACAAGGAGACTGAGGCAAGGCTCCACTTGGAGATTGGGGTGGCTACTGCACAGTGGGACAGGAGCTCGTGGGGCGGGGGGTGGGAGGGCTAGAGCTGCAAAGGAATGATGTCACATGGGTCCCTGTTGAAGCCCTCAAGTGTTGCAGCTGGAGAGGAGGTGGGGAAGCAGATCGGAGGATGACGCAGTGGTCCTAGAGGGAGGATGGCAGGGGTTATGGAAGGATGTGGAGAAGACAACATCGCCCAAATATCGGGACCCTGACTGATGGTGATGGTCCATTTTCTAAAGAAGACCCAGGAGCTCTCAGAGCAAAGCAACCTCTTCTCCATGCTCCTCCTTCCAGTGGAAGGGCAGGCCATGATGAGAGTGCAGGCAGGCAGCATGAGCTGTCTCCTGAGAAAATGTGGGCCGATTAAGGCCACGATATGAAGTGCTAAAGAATAGATTGAAATCTGTACAGTAATGTGAGGATATTGCCATCCACAGCGGGAGGGGACTCTCAAGAGAAAGACACGAGAAGGAGGCTGAGTGTAATGGTGTAGAAAAGCATCCATCTACAATTGGGTGTAGATAAAATGGACCGATAAGTGAAGCCGACTGAACAGAGTGGAGGAGGCAGAGCCTCGTTATCCGGGGGAACAGGTCAGACTTCCACATCACTCATTCATTCACTCACTGAATAAATAGTAACTGCATGCTATTATGGGCTGCATTGTGTACCCCCCAAATTCACATGTTTAAGTCCTAACCCCCAGCACCTCAGACTGTGACTATATTTAAAGAGGTAATTAAGTTAAAATGAGGTCATAGGAGTAGGGCCTAATCCAGTGTGACTGGTGTCCTTATGAGAAGATTTTAGGACTCAGATACACACAGAGGGAAGACCATGTGAGGACACGGGGAAGACAGTCATCTGTCAGTCAAGGAGAGAGGCCTCCAAAGAAACCAAACAAGGTGACACCTTGATCTTGGACTTCCAGCTTCCAGGACAGTGAGGAAACAAATTCCCTTTGTGTAAGCCACCCAGTCTGTGGTTACGTGTAAAATGACTTTGCTATGTTAGCTCCCGCAAACAAACACACATGCCCACTATGTACCAGGCAATAGTCTGAATGAAATGTAAACAGGACTGATAAAAACCTTTCTTCGTAAGGTTCTACACACATGAAACTACTTAGGATTTCAAGTTCTGTCCCCTGGAAGAGCAATCTCTCCTTCGTGTCACCTGCCGCCACGCCAGAGCTGCCCCAGACAGCTCCAAACTGCAAGCCTGTCTGTGGAGGCAGCAGAGGCTGGCACGAGGGACGGGCGACCAGCGTGCTTGTGGCAGAGCATGGCATCACTGCTCACCCTGACCGCTTTTCAACAGCTGCACTCTCAGAAGGAACAGAAAGAGGAGTAAGTAATAGTAAGAAAGCAGAAACCAGCAAGAAGAAAGTACCATTATAATGTGAACCTACTTGGAGAATGTCTTTCTTTTTCATGTTTTTTATTTTATTAGAGAGAGAAACATTGATGTGAGAGAGAAACATCGATCGGCTGCCTCCTGCACACACCCTTCTGGGAATCGAGCCTGCCACCCAGGCCTGTGCCCCGACCGGGAATCGAACTGGGACCTCTCAGTCCACGGGATGACGCTGAACCCACTGAGGCACACCGGCCGGGCTGGAGAATGTCTTGAAATGCTTAAATGTACTTTCAAGAACTGTGTCTAAAAGCCTCTAGCTAATCGCTGAATAACTCACAGATTGGTTTAAATAAACCAGCAGTGCTCTCCACGAGAACCCTGCATTCCACAACTACCCTCATGCCAACACCAACAAGCAGCATGGCCTCAAAGCAGGAAAGGAACGCCTCACCGTGGCAGCCTCCGTGTTTGTCTTCCATGTCAATCCACTTTATAGCTCTGAGGTTACCAGTCCATGATGCGTTTGGCATGGAGCCAGGGACACCTGCAATGTTGACAAAGAAGAAAGGCATAAATGAGAACCAAGAGAGAAGGGTGTCCATTTCATCAATTAACCCTCCAAGTCATTTTCAGTATATTATCTCTCACATCAGATTTTTTATCATTGGTGCAAGACCCCAAAGGCTTATGGTGTGAAGAGTTGGTGGTTATGGGCCTGGCCTTGCCACCAGTAAAAATAATCTATTGATTTTGTTCATAGAGTGGGACCAAGCCTGAAAAGTAGAGCTTAAGAAACACTGTCGTGTACAACCATGATGCAGAAGAGAAATTGGGGGGTTTGGGTCTTTAATTAAATTTACTTTCAATCCTAATGTTACAATTTTTTTAGGATTTGCCACATGGATTCTATCTTAAAGTGAAAGCCCAGCAAACAGGCTACTCTAGGTTCTTAGTGCTAATGAGTGAGAACAATTCCAGGGTCGCTCCTATATGAATTGAAGTTGCAATTTTAGGCCTACAGAAGGAAGACAGCTTGTTCACCACATATGGAACTCATAAACAAATCCTTCAACACACTATACTTATTTGTTAAAATACTTCTTGAGCATTTGAAACTGACAAGCACTGTGCTAGGAACTGGGGACAGACAGAAACCAGATGGGATTCCTGATCACCCAATGAAGGTGATGGGTTCTCTATCCCAAGCAGTGGTAGGTTTTAGTTTTGAGTTTTTCCTAGAGGACTGGTGCACACTGATCCCCTCTTCTCTATCTCTTTCACTTGTTCTTGGACCAAATGATGTTGCTGATCTATTATCTAATTAGTACATTATCTTTTTATTTTTAATTTTTTCCCCCTTTATTGATTTTAGAGAGGGAGAGAGAGAGAAACATTGATGAGAGAAACACTGATGAAAGAGAACATCGACTGGCTGCCTCCTGCATGCCCCCCACTGGGGATTGGGCCCACAACCTGGGGTCTGGAGCAGAAACAAGGAGCTCAGAAAAGTCCTATTGGTTTTGGTCCCAACTGTGGAAGGGAGCTGAGTCATCACTCCCTTACTGAGAAGCGGCTGGCGGTGGTGTACGCAGCCCTGTTAGCCAGTGAAAGTAGCACTGGTCCTTGTCCTGTCACAGTGCCAACCACCTACCCAGTAGAGGGGTGGCTTTGGTCTTGGGCTACCCGACCATGCAGGGGGTGGTCCAAACCCCCACTTTGACAAAGTGGGAAGCTTACTTGGAACAGAGGGCCTGGTTCTCTAGGATACAGGATGGTCTCCCACATATCAGGGCGTAAGCCCTTGCGGGCCTCGCTGAAGGTCTCGTGGGTCTGTGTTGCACCCTGTACTGCTGTTGTGGGTCAAGTCCCGACACCCCAGCCTCTAGGCGGTGGAACGTGACGACCCGGGAACTTGGCCTGTTGCTGACAGAGGCCGTGGTTCAGGACATGACCCCGGAACTGGTTGTGCAGGCACAGACCATGTTTTCTTATGTAACAGAACCCTTACATAAGCATGACACAGCCAGGCCTAGGCCGCGTGTCCACGCACCGCCCGTTTAGAGCAGCCTGCTGCGCAGTCTACAAAAGCTGTTAGGAGTATTGACTGAGGCTGCTGCTGCTGCTCCCTCCCGGTGTCGGCTCCACGAGCCTTCTCCACCCTGCCATCTCACCGCCGAAACCACCCCAGCAACCCCCGGTCGATGACAATCACAAAGCCTACTTATACCCCAAGATTTCCATTACTGGAAAAGGAGTAGATGACAATCGATGTAAATGCAACTCGAGGAAGAATATTTCACTTGGTGAGAGCCGCAGCCATTTCCCTTCAATCTGAACATCACTTTGATGTAATAGCACCATGCAAACGATATCTGTATTCAAGTTGCAATAATCCTTTCCCGTAAGACTGTAAATATTGACGACATACTGCAGTAGGCGGAATAATGGTCTCCCTCCCCCAAACATATACTCAGAGAAGTCCGTAGCCTAATCCCTGGAATTTGAGACTATGTTATGTTTTACATGGCAAAGGGGAATGCTAATCAGCTGACCTTAACCTGGGAGAATGGGGAGTGCCTGGATTACCCAGGTGGGCCAATGTAATCACAAGGGTCTTTTAACAATGTGAGAGAAGGCAGAGAGTTGATGGACCCGGTGTGATGGGAGGACTGCGCGTCTTTGCCCTCTGAAGACGGAGGAAGCGGCTAAGAACGCAGGTGGTCTCTAAAGGTGGACAAGGCAAGGAAACGGATCCTGCCCAGACCCCACAGTGAGAAACAGCCCGGTCAACGCCGTGATTTTAGCCTGATGAGACCCGTGTCAGACTCGTGACCTACAGAACTGTAAGCAATACATTTATGTTCATTAAGCTGCTAAATTTGTGGTAAATTGTTATGGTGGCAAACAGAAAACTAAATACATACTGAGAAAAAGTTGCCCAAGATGATGAATATTTTTTAATAAGGGGAAAATTAGACACAACTAATACTTTAAAGAGGTTTAATTGGATAGGCACAAAAAAATATTTCCTCTTTAAGAACATTAACAAAAAACGTGCATTTTCAGAAGAATAAAAGCTCTGTTCTTTTGCCCTGATGTCACATAATAATTATATAATGATCTAAATCGAGAATTGTACCAAGGTTTTCCAACTAAAATTAAATTTGGCACAGATTTCCTGTAAATAGCATGAGTCTTTTTCCCTAAGGACTCTGTACAAGTCAAGATTCTTCTCTTCTTGCTTTGCTTATACATATTGAATATTTGAGAAAAATGATATTTATTAAGCGATATTTCTTCCTACTGCTTTGATTTGCATTTAATGCTTTAAAATTCATTTAAGTGCTTGCTTTCCCAAAGTAGCTTCTTTATTTTGTTCTCAGCACACATTTTAAAAGAATTTAGAATAAAACTTGCCTTGATTAAGTTGGGGTGGGGAGGGGGCAGTCTGGAAAGCAACAAGGTAATTTAGTATATTTTCTCATGTCAGCAAGATTGGATTAATATTTCAATTAAATAGCTACGCAGAAAAGTGTGAGTAAAACATTACACTCTTTTATTTACTTATTATTCTTTTTAAAAAATATGTTTTCATTGTTTTTTTTTAGAGAGAGAGGAAGGGAGAAAGAGATAGAAACATTGATGTGAGAGAGAAACATTGCTCAGCGCCTCCTGTATGCCCCCTACTGGGGATCGAGCCCGAAACCCAGGCATGTGCCCTGACCAGGAATCAAACCAGGACCTCTCAGTCCAAGGGATGATTCATGCTCAATCCACTGAGCCACACCAGCCAGGCAACATTACACTCTTTTAAATGATTGTATGTTTGTTTTTGTTGCTCTTCACCTGAGGATATTTTTCCATTGATTTTTAGATAGAGTGGGAAGGAGGGAGGGAGAGAGAGAGAGAGAGAGAGAGAGAGAGAGAGAGAGAGAAGAGAGAGAAACATTGATGTGAGAGAGACACATTGGCCCTGGCCAGTTTGGCTTAGCAGTTAGAGCGTCAGCCCTCAGACCAAAGAGTCTTGGGTTCGATTCCAGCCAAGGGCACCTCGGTTGCGGTTCATACGAGCCCCGGTTGGGGTCGTGCGGGTGGCACCCAATCGATGTGTCTCTCTCACATCAATGTTTCTCTCTCTCTCTTCCCTCTCCCACTCTGTCTGAAGATAAATGTAAAAATATCCTTGGGTGAGGGTTAAAAAAAGAGAAAGCGACACATTGATTGGTTATGTCCCTCATGACCCCAGCCAGGGCTGGGGCTTGAACCTGCAACCCAGGTATATGCCCTTGACCAGAAATCGAACCTGAGACCCTTTAGTCCAAGGGCTGACACTCTAACTGCCGAGCCAAACCGGGCCAGGGCTAAATGATTTTATGTTTAAAAGGACAAGATATTTTTTTTCCTCTGTCATTCTCATTAACATTGAGCAACACAAACTGACTCTTACTCAGAATCACATTCCACTATTCTAGAGATAAGATTGTGACATTCATAATTAATGACTGCTGTCTTGAAAATAAACACATAACACCTATTGACTTCCCGCTAATAAAATTCCAAACCTCAACTTCTATACTTTCTGTTTGAGGACAAATCTCAAATCTGTATGTTTAAATATTATTCATGTTTGTGCATAAAAAATGACATTTTTAAAGCAGAAGCAGGGAGAGGATCAAGCACAGACAAAGTTGAATTCTACTTTGTCTCTTTTTGCAAAGAATACTGAGGCACAGAAATATCTGGCAGGAATGGGCATAGAGCCTTGCTTTTCAACTGTGGTTCTTGAACAGGAGCATCATCTGGGAGCCTGTTCGAAATGCAGCATCGGCCCCACACAGACCTCCTGCAGCAGCACCAGTGTCTTCACAAGCTCCCCGAGGACTCCTGGCATTGCCAAGGCTGAGGACTCTGGGCTGTCATCAACGCTGTGAAGAGCACACAGCTTCTTTTTCTCCTCTCCTTGAAGTCCTTCCCTCAGCCCTCATCAAGTTTCCGGGTTAGACTCACGTACTCTCCACCAAATTCTACTGTGATGAAGAAATTTGGTACTATATCTCTGTATATCCGTCGGTCAATGTAACAAACTTGACCCAACTGCAGGAATATCACATGCATTTTTTTTTTTTTTTAATCCTCACCTGAGGACATTTTTTTTTTCTTTTTTTTTTTTTTTTGTCCAGATAGAGTGGGAGGGAGAGAGAGGAAGAGAGAGAGAGAAACATCGACGTGAAAGGGACACATTGAGTGGCTGCCATCCGCACCACCAACCAGGGCCGGGGACAAACTGCAACCGAAGTACATGCCCCTAGCGGGAACCGAACCCGGGTATCTCTGGACCGCAGGCCGACGCTCTAACCGCTGAGCCAAACCGGCCAGGGCTCACATGCATTTTAATAGATCTCCAAATCACCTCCTTCCAGACAGTCGGCCCACCTGTTGTGGGAAAAAGACTTGTTGAGCAGAGGGCCATCCTCCCAGTGCCCTTAATGTCACAGCATTTGGTTCTCGGGAGATACTGGATCAATGTTAAAGAAATAAACGAGTTTGGCACAAAGGGTTGCCCCGTCAATTCAGTCTTTAGTGCTGATGGTGAGGACCACTTAGCTCTGGTGTGGGTCAGACAAGCCTGGCTGCTGCCTTTGTTTCCCACTAGGCCACCATAATTTAAGGTGAAATAATGTTGTACTTCTCAGTATCAAAATATATTTCTTCTACCCTTTTAGCAAAGGCCAACCTGTATCAGCTTGTCCTTTGGCAACAGCCTAGGTGGCCATCAATTGTCTTATTCTCCACATCCGACCTGCCTGGTACAACTAGCTTAGGCCGGAGATAAACACTCAATTCAAATACTGTGTAGGCCTCACTTGGTTGTTTGAGCCTAACTGTACCCACTGTTCAGTAAGTAATTTAATTTGACTTGAGTCAAGATACATGGAGACCCCAAAGCTACTGATCTCACCACTTATGCAACATCCAATTGCTCCTTCTATTCCATAAAAGCATCTACTAGGCCCAACTCTGTTTCCTGTTTTTCTCCCAGATACTGACCTCTGGAGAACACCCTGATGGAACAGACACTCGCCATGGAATTGGGGAACTGAGTTCTCATCCCAGCTTTGTCATTAACCTGCTCTGTGTCCTTGTGCATCATGTACCGTCACTCACTCACCTTTCAGATGAAATAGGTAGATCAGGGTTTCTCAACCTTTCAGGCTGCAAACCACAGAAAAACAATTTTATACCATCACACACACGAGTGCAAATAAAAGTTTTACAAAATAACTCTTAAGCTTTTTACATACAATGTACTTGCTAATTTTACATTATTTTCTAGTCCAGTCTCGTGTTAAAAACTAGTCAAAACCTACTAAAGTGATCGCTGGGTCCACTAATGGGATGCAACTACTATTTTAAAAATACTGGACTATATGACTATTACTATTGACTGCCTGGCTTCTGGGAGGGTAGTTATGGGGTATATGGGATCGAGTCTACCCTCAATTCACAGGTATCCTAGGAAAGACTTATTTTCCATTCTTTCTGGGATGCGGCAAAAAGAAGAACCAATATTATCAGACAAAACATTTCAAATTATTAAATCCAATTCTCTCATTTGCTCTTCATAGGCTTATTTAAACAAAAGCTTTGAGGTAAAGTTTACAGAGTAACCAGAAATGTTTTTGTTGGGGCTCAGCCTTTATTAGTCAAATAACTGCACTTGTTGAATAAATGAAGATGATTCTTTGAAATCCAAGCTTTGTTTATATTGACTTGACTTCCTTCATATTTTTCTCACAGTGTGGCCCTCATCTGGACAGACCTATATCTGGTAACAAATTCCAGTAATTGCTTATTACTTAGGCTCAGATATATACTTTTTAACTTATTAAATAAACAAAGAATTTTGTTCTTTAATGTCAAAAGTTAACGCTGATGTCAGTTTACTGAAAGAAAAAAGTTCTCACCGTTTAATGGTGGTGATGTAAATTGGTACAACTCTGGAAAATCAGTTGGAAAACAATGTAGGAAAGACCACCGTAACTGCCAATTTCCTTTGGCCCTTTAAACCAATAGTTTCAAAATAAGCTAAGGAAATAATCCTTAAAGTATGAAAATCTGTATATGAACATGTTCATTTTGACATTATTTATACATACTAACAGCACCGTCTTTGAAGTCAGACCCCAACCTGTTATTACGGGCTGTGTGACCTCGAACAGTTATGGAATTTCTTTGAAACATCATGTACTAAACTTCTAAACCTCATGGGATTTTGTTAGTGTTAAATAAGATAATGTACGTGTCGTGCTTAGCACAGAGTCTGGCATACATAACTACTCCATAAATGGTTGAAAACATATTCCCTCTATTAAAATCACGGGGACATGTAACTGTAGAAGTCACTGCTTTTTTATTATAATCTAAAGCATGTTTCTCAAACTTGACATTACTGACATTTGGGCTGGATAATTCTTTGCAGGTGATTCTTTGCTGTGGGGTTGCCTGTGTATTGTAGGGTGTTTCGCAGCAGCAGCCCTGGCCTTTACCCACTAGATGCCAGTATCAGTCCCTCCCATCCCCCCCCCCTCCCCGTGACCATCAACAATGTTTCCAGATATTGCCAAATGTCCCCAGGGGGGCAAAATCTCCCCTGGTTGACAACATGAAATCTTACATGATTAATAAAAGCATGTGCAAATATTTGCATGTGAAATGAAAAATGTTTTAAATGTATAAAACTTTCTTTAATGTTATTGTATTGCTTTTCTATTTTAAAAAGTTGTTTACATATATCTGAGTCTTACTTGCGTCACTGATTTAGTAATTGTGCTTGTGAATATTCTAAGAATAATTCAACACAATGTGAAAACAGACAATGTTTATTGTCAATTCGCTTTCACAATAAAAAATGGAACATTAGCTAATAACAGAAATGCAGTATTAAATAATGCATAGCCTCTTTTTCTCCCTGCTAACTGGGGTCATTTTTAGGAATAAAGAGGGCTGGCCAGGTGGCTTAGTTGGTTGGAGTGTTGTCCCATACACCAAAAGGTGGCGGGTTCGATCCCCGAAAGGGGCCTATACCCAGGTTGTGGGTTTAATCCCCGGGATCAATGTTTCCCTCTCTCCCTTTCTCTCTCTAAAATCAATAAAAAAAAATAAGTCTCAAAAACTTTAAAAATAAAAAGATACAGCAGTGTTTTCACCTACCAATGGTTCATTAATCACTTGGGATTATTAACACATGAAACATGAGATCGTGCTTTATTTCATGTGGGTGTTCTCTAGAGCTCTGCAGTCCCCGAGATAATAAATGACAATGACAGCTGTTCATTCACCTCTGATAATTGCCCACAAATGGACTCTTCTTTGGTTGTAAAAGGAAAACATGGAATGGGGGAAGGAATAGAAATCCAGAGTTGTGAACTCAAAGGGATTTTAGATCTTTTAATATGTTTTAGTATTTGAATCTTCTCCCCCTCACTGCCAAGCTGTGTAGGCTAGAGCCTAGACAATTTAAGTGAATTGCTCAGGAGTGTGGGCATGCTAAATAACTGTTGGTTTTGTTTCAAGATAATTTGCTCACTTATTCAATGGTTTCTTTTTTTTCCCCCTAAATATTTTTTATTTTTATTGAATTTATTAGGGTGACACTGGTTAATAAAATTACATAGGTTTCAGGTGAACAGTTCTATAACACATCATCTGTATATTGTATTGTGTGTTCACCACCCCACGTCAAGTCTCCTTCCATCACCATTTAGCCCCCCTGTACCCTTTCTACCTCCCCACCCCCAGTGGTTTCTTGCCTGCCTCCCATGTTCTAGAGCAGAGGCTGGGGGTAAAGCCATGAATGGGATGTTCTTGGAGCTTTCAGCCTAGTGTATCCAGAGGGTTTATGTGTACTGACATCTTTACTAGCAGCCTGGACACCTCTACTCAAGAGTCTTTCCTGGCCAGTCTTCTGGTGAAGAACAGGAAAGGTTAGGGAGCATTTGGAAAAGTGGGCAGTGCCTGTCCCAGAGCAGTTCAGATTTCATTACAGTCCTGACCTTGCTCCATTGGCCCTCTGCCTACATTTCTCTTTTGGCTGTTTATCATCTTCAGCTCTCAAACACTCCTTAAATCGCGGCAAATTTCTCTGAGGCAGTGCAGGTCTTCGGTTTCGCTGCTTCCAGACTTGCAGCCTGACAGCTTTCCCTTCTTTCCTTCACTAGACCATGGCATTCTTCAAAACCCTTCACGTTCACAGTTAATCCAAATCTAGCTAATGCCTCCCAGCTCTGACTACGGCAATGTTGTGTCGAACAGGAGCCCCCAACTGATTTCCAATCTACTGGCAGTTCTTCGAGCCTTCCCTGGCTTTAAAAATACAACCACCCAAAAAACAGTTATATAGCTATATAAAATACATGCATGTTTTAAACTTCAGTCGAACGTGGCGAAGCACAGACATCCATTTCTTGAGCCCCATTCCACACTGAATCAGAAACCCTGGGGATAGGATCTAGAAGTCTTTATTTCAACAAGCCCTTTATTTGAACAAGGCATTAGAAAACCCTCCTCACAAGGTAGATGGGTAGAATTTGAGGTGAATCTTGAGTGATGGGTGATGAGCTAAAAGTGTCACCCAGAAGCAATACCACAGTGTCTGTCTGGGGGCAGAAGTGAGCCTAGTGTGTGAGACGAAAGCCCTGAACTGGACCCCTCCAGTAAGCCGGGCCACAACTATGCTAACAAGGAATGAAAAGAATAAAAACAGTCGACCTTTCAGAATTATTTCCCTTCCAAAAAGTGCTGCTCCCGGTGGCACAGTCCGAGTTTCTGAACTCTGGCTCTCTGAGGATAAACCTGAGTAAATAATGTCTTTCGGCATCTTCCCTTCATTCTTTAGAAGAGCTTCACCTGTGTGAGCACACGTCGTGCATTTGTTTTAAATATGTCAAAGCAAAATAAGTTTTTCATCTGGTTTGCTCGTCTTCAGGGCAAAATTTTGCTAATTCAATGTAGAAAAGAAAGAAAGATTAAAGTGAGCAGTTGGGTTATATTTATATGCGCTATTCTGTGTTAACTAGTTTTCCCTCCCCCCTCCCACTATCTGTTTAAGGGGCCCTCTTTGACATCACACATCTCAGGCAGCCAAAAGTAGTCATTAGTTTCCCTTTGTAACTTTCCTTAAGTTACCCTGTTTTCCTGAGAATATAAAGTTTTGTGAGTCGAGTATGAAACAATTAGCAAATTCATTATGATCATGTCGTTTCATGAAAGTCTGAGATTGAGTAGCCTTTCAAGCGAAAGGAGTGGGCCTTTTATTTGAAGGTTAATGAAAGCGCCTGGGAGAAAAAAACACACATTATAGTTGGCAAACCATTCATTCCCTGAGAGTGGCAGAGTATCCTCTTGGGGAGTTGTCAGGCAAGGCCAATTTCTGGCATGAATAGGAGGGAAGTTCTCTCATGCCAGAACTTCTATCAGATGTTCCAGGAATACCATGATGTCTAAACAAATGTCACAACACTGTTTTTGATACATAGATAGATAGAGCCATCCTCAGACAAGTGGCCAAATAACTAGCAAATACTCTGCAAACTGTTGAACAAATGAAAGAAAGGAAAGAAGGGAAGGAAAGAAGAAAGGAAGGGTTTTCAAGTAATGTTTTCAAACTTCGGAATATATCAAAACTTCCTGGAGGGCTTGTTAAAATAAAAACTACTGGGTCCTATATACAGAGATGCTTTTTTTTCAATTGAGGTATAATTGACATTTAACATTAGTTTCAGGTGCAGAACATAATGATTTGATATTTGTAAATACTGTGAAATGACCACCACAGTGAGTCCAGTTAACATCCGACTGATTTTCTGTTCAGCCTCAACTGACATCCAATCGATTGGCGGCTCGTTTCTCCAAGCCTTCCCTGGCTTCTGCCCGTGCTGCTTCCCTTTTCGGGCACTGCCCCAGCTCAGGTGCTCCACATCTCTCACCAAGACTACTCAATCGCCCGCCAAGCAGTGTCTGCCTCCAGACTGCCCACTTCGTTGGCAATACCACCAGATGGCTCTTTCTCCA
Source organism: Tadarida brasiliensis (assembly GCA_030848825.1). Lineage (NCBI taxonomy): Eukaryota > Metazoa > Chordata > Mammalia > Chiroptera > Molossidae > Tadarida > Tadarida brasiliensis. The sequence continues at coordinate 86,374,754 of CM061264.1, forward strand.
ATCAGTGTTCACCCTGTTGCTCTTCTATGGAGGGATGTGGGATTACTTTGAATCATCCACCCTGTGTCTGTTTCTTCCAGCCACTTTAAGATACCCACCAGCCACTCACCCTGTGACATACGAAAGCAAATTCAGATTTGCATCATCCCAGACCATTGCCCATTCCACCTCTTACAGGAATTCTGACTCCTCACCCCCCATTCACATTTGACATTGCCGCCTTTGCTCCCTTTGGAACCAGCTTAACATTTATCTCCTTCCCCAAAATAGCTAAGCTGGCTTTTTTTTTTTTTTTTCCCCCTGCTTTTGTTTCAGATTGTTACTAATCAAGCCCCAGCCATCTCCGAGAAACCTGAACCCTGGCTGGGTCCATCGGTTTGCTGCTATAGATCCCGTTCCGACCAGGAAGATCCCAAATGCTGACGGTGCACATAAGGATATTTGCTATCTCGTCCCCAAACTACAAACAGCCCATAAACCACATCTAATATGTGTGTTTGGTTTGACCACCACAGAAAGGGGAGTGGAACACAAGCAAACAGATTTCCCATGAAAGTCTGGGTTCCCAGTGTCCCTTGACAACAATTCACTGGGGCTGGAGGCAGCCAGGGGCTCTCCTGCCCTGCTGGTTCCCACCATGCTTCACTCACTCCTACTGTCTGCCTGGCCCTGTTGACATGTGACAGACCAACTGCCCTGGAGACAGAAGATCTATTCACTCCACCCTCAGTAAATTTCCATTACTAAACCACATTCAATTCTGAGTCTATTCTAGGTATAACCACATCCTACCCCAGGAACAAAACATCCTGCACAACTGGACCTCTTGGCCGCCAACAGGAACGGCTGCAAGCAAGGCTGAGAGCACACACAAGGCCGAAGCTGCTTTATCAACAGACAAGCAGCAAATCCAGCCCTGCCCCAGGGCCCCCACCTTAACCTTTAAACAGCCCTTAAAAGCCTGTCCCTTACGAAACAGGGAAAACAGGGCCGTTAGCTCTCTATAGCTCTCGGCCCTCTTCCTCCCTTGGAAAGTGAATAGAACTTCCGCCCCCTCAACCTCATCTCTCGGTGAATTCTTTCACAGCCCGAAACTTGGATTGAGAGAGGTCATCACAGCCCACCTTATAACATGTAGTTGGCAACACCGTTGCCAGGCCTCGCCAGGTCTCGCTTTCATCACGGTCCACACACAGCCGGCTCTCCTGTTACCCCTTAGGGAATTCCTGAATAGTCTCCCATTTTCGCCTGGTTCCCCATACCTTGTCTAACAGAAAAAAACAAGCTCAAAATAAATCCTTGGGATGTCACGTACAGCATGGTGACTATAGTTGATCATACTGTATTGTATATTTGAAAGTTGCTAAGAGTAAATCTTAAAATTTCTCAGCACAACAAAGTTTGTAACCATATGTGGTGCTGGATAGACTTATTGTAGTGATCATTTTGCAATATATACAAATATCCATGCATTACGTTGTGAAACCATTATAATATTATGTTAATTTTACCTCAATTAAGAAAAAGAAAAAAGACCTCAGCCAGCTCCCCATTTCGCTCCTCCTTCTCCCTTTCACTTCCCCAGGACCCAGCCCTGGTGAGTGCCCCGCTGGGGGGAAGAGAAACGGCCAGCCCCCAAGGGGAAGCAGTTTCCCAGGGCCCAGGGCCCAGCGGAGGGGGCGGGGCCTGGCGGGAAGGGCGGGGCGGGCTGCCGTTTGCGCCTGCGCTCGGACTGATATCAGGGCGAGCGAGTCCCTGACCCCCACCCGCTCGCTCCCCAGCCCCCTCGGGGCTGCAGGAAGAGTTTGTCGTCGCCCCGTCCGGCCTGCCCGCGCCAGGGCTGAAGCCCCCACCCCTGGCCGGCCTCCTCTCCCCCCCCAACCCCGGCCCTCGGCTGTGACCCCAGGCATCTCTGAGCCCCAAGTGTTTCCAATAGTAGTCAGACATGATCGTCCTGCCACACTGTGACCCAAGTTCATCAGATGAATTTTCCCAAGCCCTTATCATGCTGAGCAAACAATTAAAAGATGGAAAACTATCTGAGACATAAATAGTGCTGTGATGCAATTCTAGTTGCTGGTGATGGCAGAATTCCAGCTCACAGACTGATGCTCTCCTCTCTCGGATTATTTTGCTGCCATGTTTACCAAGGATGTCAGGGAAGCAAGACAAAAAGAAAGAAAAATGGAAGGTGCAGAACCGACCTATGGTCCCTGATTCAGTAAGCACATATGCAGCCGCCTTGAATTTTAAGAAGATAACACTGAGTGCCTGTTATCTCCCGGTTGCCTTCAGCTGCCACAGGTTGTGGGAGCCTGCTGTAAGTTTTAAATGAAACAGCTTCCCCCACCCAACTGTCTTGGAACCTCGTTCTTTTGCTGATGCCCAAGGTTATACAGATTTGCATAAACTGACTCACAATTATACTATGGTACATTTCATGGAGTAACGAGAAACCAGGAACCTGTATTATTACCAACCAGTGAAATTGCAAAGCTCTTGGCCAGTAATGACATGAACATTCCTGATGAGGAGGGAACATCAAATGCACTTCATATTTGGGGCCGTGATGATTTGGAGTAGAGACCGCAAGATCCCAGTAAACTTTTGGGTTATATTGGGCTACCTCTTCTTGTGCCACAGTTCCTGGCAGACATGGAAAATAATGTACTTTTTCAGGATATGGAATGTCAGAAACTCATTATGGAAGCAGTGAAGTATCATTTACTAGCAGAGAGATGACCCACATTACAAAGTCTTTGGACAAAACCTAGGAAGTCCACTGTTGTTATATTATTTTCCATTGGAGGAATGAATTCAACAAAAGGACCAACAAGCATTGAAAAATACGATCTCCGTACGAATATGTGGACTCCTGTGGCAAATATGAATGGGAGGAGGCTACAGTTCGGTGTTGCAGAGTTAGATGACAAACTAACTGTACATGGTTGGAGGAAGAGATAGACTGAAGACGTTGCATACTGTAGAATGCTACAAGCCCAAAACAAAAACTTGGAGTGTGATGCCTCCTATGTCCACACATAGGCACAGTTATATGGAAGGTCAGAGCTATCCAAATACAGTGGAAAGATGGGACCCTCGGGCTTGCCAGTGGAATCTGTTGCCACTATGTCCACCCCCAGAAGTACAGTAGGTGTGGCAGTACTAAGTGGAAAGCTTTATGTAATTGGTGGTCGTGATGGGAGTTCTTGTCTCAAGTTAGTAGAATGTTTTGATCCCCATCCTAATAAATGGACACACTGTGCACAAATGGCAAAAAGGAGAGGGAGAGTAGGAGCAGAATGGATTGCTGTGTGCTATTGGAGGACACGATGCTCCCGCATCCAACTTGACTTCCAGACTCTCAGACTACGTGGAGAGATATGATCCCAAAACACATATGTGGACTGCGGTAACATCTATGAGCATCAGCAGAGATGTGCTGGGGGTCTGTTTACTTGGAGATAAATTATATGTTGTTGGAGGGTATGATGGACAGACTTATCTTAATACAGTGGAGGCTTGTGATTCCCAGACACATGAGTGAACCACCATGCCTAGGAAGAGCTGGGGCTTTTGTGACTGTAATTATAATTTAGCGCTTTGGTTTCTAAATGAAGATACCCTCTTCTTTTATGAATTGAGTACATTTATCTTATTATCAATGGATACATTCTTAGTAAATCAGTAGTGCCACATTCCTAGGCACAAAGTGCCTTATTTCAAAGTGAAGATTTTAAAACAAGGAAGGATGAACGACAATTATATACTTTCATTTCCTAGTAAATCAAAACTACAGCTGGTATATTATGAACATGTGTTCCTGATATAAAATATCAGAACAGAAGCACTGCTCCTAAACAAAGCCCACTGTTAATTGGGAATTTTATTTCTTAATAATCAAGCACATTTTTGTCACATTATCCAGATTTCTTTTATTACAGTGCAAATACACCAGATAAAATTTGTGCCCTCTGTAACTTTATTATACATGAGTTGCAGTGATTGTATTCTTTTGTTTGCTTATTTGTTTAACCACAACTCTTTTTATTTTTTTTGGTTAACCCTCAACTAAGGATATTTTTTCCCATTAATTTTTTTTTTATCCTCACCTGAGGACATTTTTGCATTTATCTTCAGATAGAGCGGGAGGGAGAGAGGGGGGAAGAGAAAGAGAGAAACATTGATGTGAGAGAGACACTCATCGACTGGTTGCCACCCACACGACCCCAACCAGGGCCGGGAACAAACTGCAACTGAGGTACGTGCCCTTAGTGGGAACCGAACCCGGGACTCTCTGGTCTGCAGGCCGACGCTCTAACCACTGAGCCAAACCGGCCAGGGCTAATTTTTTTTTTTTTTTTTGAGAGGGAGAGGGATGGGAGTAGAGAGAGAGAGAGGGAAAGAAAAATATTTACGTGAGAGACCCATCGACTGGCCGCATCCCGCATGACCATGACGGGGACCAGGAATCAAACCTGCAACCCAGGTACGTGCCCTTGACCGGGAATTGAACCCACAACCCTTTAGTCCGTGGGCTGAAACTCCAACCACTGAGCCAAACCAGCCAGGGCTGGTTGGATAGTCTTATGTTCTCAAATCTGTATTTGCCTCCCCTGCCTCGTTTCTTAATGTTTTGCCATAGTTAGTAAGCTTTGTGCTTCTTTGTAATCAGTTTGGGGGAAACGGGCTTAGTGAATATTTGGAAAATAAGTTTCAAGTGTTTATTACCCAAAGTTTTGTACATTTGTAAACTCTAATTACATATGTGAATGTTAAAAAAAAAAAAAGAGAGAAAAAAGAACAAGCTCAAACTTGCTAAGAACTAAAGTTACTAAAGTTTAAATCCTAAAATGGTTTCTCTTCTTTTTAAAAAGGTTTAAAAATAGACTTCATCTTTTTTTTTTTGGAGTTGTTATAGGCTTACAGAAAAGTTGAGCAGGAGGTGCAGAGATTTCCCATAGAGTCTCTGCCCCGCTCCTCTTTTTTTTTTTTTTATCCTCACCCGAGGACATTTTTTTTCCACTTTTTGTTCAGATAGAGTGGGAGGGAGAGAGAGGAAAAGAGAGAGAGAGAGAAACATCGACGTGAAAGGGACACATCGAGTGGCTGCCTCCCGCACGACCCACCAGGGCCGGGGACAAACTGCAACCGAGGTACATGCCCTTAGTGGGAACCGAACCCGGGTCTCTCTGCACCGCAGGCTGACGCTCTAACCACCCGGGTTCATGTGCCTGCTCTGCCTTTTCTAGCAGTGAGACCACTGACAGGAGACCTAATCTTGGTTGGTTTCCCTGTCTGTAATGAGGGTAACAACAGCACCTATGGAGTTGCCGTGAAAAGCACAGTATACCTAAAGCACTCTGAATGGTGCTCGGGCACATCGCAAGGGCTGTAAAAGTATCTGTCATCAGCCCTGGCAGGCTTGGCTCAGTGGTTAAAGCATCGTCCCAGGGACCAAAGAGTCGCAGGTTTGATTCTGGTCAAGGGCATGTACCTCAGTTGCGGTTCTGCCGCCGGCCCTGGTCAGGGTCGTGTGGGAGGCAACCAGTCGATGTGTCTCTCTCACACTGATGTTTCTCTCTCTCTCCCTCCCTCCCTTCCACTCTGTCTGAAAACAAATGGAAAATATCCTTGGGTGAGGATTAAAAAAATGTATATAGTATCTGTCATCATTAATTACCAAGTTTATTCAGAAAAAAATGAATTATTATTACTAATAAGATATCGTTAATGCCCATAATTTGAGGCTTTGCTAAATAAACTCTAGCACATTAAAATGATGGCATGCTATAGAGCTATTATAAATTATGATGAAGATCCCTTCCTGACACGAAAAACCATAACGTAACTGTTACATAACAAGGGTGAATTATAAAAACAGTAAAAACATGTAAAAAATATGCTTTTATATGGCAACAAAGAGGGAAAGAAATATACTAAAATATTATCTGAGTACTGAGTTTATTAATGATTTTCTCATTTTTTAAATGTTACTTTTATGACCATTGGGGGTAGGTAGCTATTTTAGAAACTGCTTAACTATTGTTAAATTTCTTTCATAATGGAAGATAAATGTGCATTCCCAAAATTAACTAGAAAAAAAAATTTTTAAAGACCTCAGTAACTATCTTGCTTTATCAAATGTTTCCGCTAAAAAAGAACATTGTTTGATTTGTTCCCAAAAAAATACTCATGAATTAGTTTCAGTGCTGTGTGCACACCTTCATTCAATATGGCTTTGCAGCTTTTCCAACAAGAGGTAGAGAAAGTTTCTCCACTCACTGCATCTGGCTTTGGCCATGTGACTTGCTTTGGCCTGCGGGACATTAGCAAATGTCACAGAGCAGAAACTTAAAAACATTCCTTAATTAGGGTTTGCCCTCCCCTGAGGCTGCCAAGTGAAGCAGCCCCCTGAGTCCCTGAGGAAATGAGGGCCCATCCAGGGAGAAGCCTGGGTCTGGCGATTGATGTCACCCAGCCCATGCAGCCCTAGGGGAGCTGGCCCTGGGCAGAACTTACAGAATCAGGAGAAACTTTCTTCAAGGCACTTAAGTTTTGCAAGTTTTTTTCCTCCCAGCAAAACCTTAACTGATTTTTTTTCCCCCCCCCGGATGCAAACGTTAGGGAATGAATGAGGGCCAAGTCAACAAGATAATCAATTCCATTTTTCAGTTTTTATCTTCCAACTCAAGCCTTCATCCATATCAGTGTGTGTGTGTGTGTGTGTGTGTCCCCACCACTCTGGCTACACCCCAGGATCGTCTGTGGAACTTTTATTTTATTATTATTATGATTATTATTTTTAATCCTCACCTAAGGATATTTTCCCACTTATCTTCAGATGGGGGGGGGGGGGACACCGATGTGAGAGACACATCAATTGGTTGCCTCCGCACAACCCTGACCAGGGCCTGGGACGAACCACAACTGAGATATGTGCCCTTGACTGAATCAAACCCTCGACTCTTTGGTTCGCGGCAGATGCTCTACCGCTGAGTCAAACCAGCCAGGGCCATCTGAATTAATGGATCAGCAGGGAGGCCCAGGCACTGGTTTTTTTATGCCCTTGCCCCACTGGTGTGGCTCAGTGGATTGAGCGTCATCCCATGGACTGAGAGGTCCTGGTTTAATTCCCGGTCAGGGTCCATGCCTTTAAATGGACCCTGTGGGGGGCGTGCAGGAGGCACTCACCGATGTTTCTCTCTCACATCGATGGTTCTGTCTCTCTCTCCCTTCCTCTCTCACTAAAAAATCAATTAGAAAAACATATTTTAAATAAAAAATAAATAAAAGTGCCCTACATAATGGTAATGTGTAGCCAGGGTTGAGAATACCTGTTCTTCATAGCATATTTTATTAAACACACCTTCTTAGGGATAATAACTTTTTAGCTTCTAAAACACTAAGTGCCTCAGTAAGGAGAGATTTTATTTTTTTACCAAATAAAGCAACGTTATTTTTAAGCTTTGGAGATTTTAAAAGTACAAAAGGTCAAAGAAGAAACCAACTGCTTATTTTCCAACTCCCCCAAATTAGCTAGTGTTAAACATCTTAACACATTTACCTTGTGAATCTTTACTTTTTTCCTCTTAAAAATATTATTCCATAATTTATGAAAAATTGAACACTATTATTAGAATGGATTCAAATACTGCATAAAAGTATAAAGAATAAAATTGAAAGTTTTAAGAAAGGCCAAATCTTATACCTACAAGTTAACATCATTAAGAAAACATTATTTCACAAAGCATCTTTTTGTACAAATAAATACTTCTGTTGTCTTTATACTACAACATAGCCATTAACTAGTTGACTAACCTATATTAAATGTAGACTGCAAACTATCTTTCACAAGTGGCCTTTACCAATGATACATATGGGTTGGGTTTTCTTAAATTAATTGCGTTTGGGCAATGCTTATGAGCACATTTACCACTTTAATGGGTTCATCAGTTCAAAAAACTGTTCCCTCATGAGTTAAGTTTTATTAGACGACAGAAAACTTGGGACAGTCTGTTATTTGCAGCACATGAACATCAAGTGGTACGTTTTCTCTGTGACCTACCTGTTCAGATGTGTTTTCTCACTGTTTCAATTAGGTATTTACATGTCAAGTGGCATTTCCAGATTTGATGTGACTGTTTCAAATGAAAGTATTTACAGTATTGATCTGCCTTCTCACTCTACTGCACAGGAAGGGATCTCGTGGCCGGGCCCACAGAACACAGTGTGCCCTGTACTGCTTTGTCTGTTGTCTGGAGAAAGGTCCTTAATGAGTCCATTATACACATTTTCATCTTGCCCTACACACAGTGCCTTCTTCATCTTCAAAACAAGGCACCAGGCTACACCCAGCTGAATATAAGCCAGTCAGAGAAAGACAAGTATCATATGAGCTCACTTATTTGTGGAATATAATGAACAAAATAAGCTGACAAACAAAATAGATCCAGAGACATGGAAGTAGGGAACAGACTGACAAGCCTCAGAGGGAAGGGGGAGTGGGGGGAGGGAAGAGATGAACCAAAGAACTTATATGCATAACCAATGGACACAGACAACAGTGTGGTGAAGGCTGGTGGGGTGTGTGTGTGTGTGGGGGGGGACATTTGTAATCAACAAAGAAGATATATATATACACATACATACATATATAAAGAATTCACTCACAAGTTATAGAACAATCTGTCCAATTCCATGTAAAAGCAGCCAAATAAAAATCATGTTTGCTTAGGATTCATCTAATTTTAACTCGTATTTACAACCCAAGACAGGTCCAAAGGAGCTGAAGGTCAGTGGTAAATTCCATTTGTTGCTTCATGTGCTGGAGTATATATAGATTGCTAATTCTGGGAACTAAGTACCTAATATAGCAAGCCCAATCTTTTATAGGGAACAGCAGACATGGTTTTGTTTACACTCCTCCTCTGCAAATATGAGAACTATCTAAACAGACTTAAAAAGAGAAGACACATGGGAGAAAGAGCCTTGTGCTATGCCTGAAACATATGCATATCCCTCCCCCTCCTAACCCCTGCCACCCCTGACCCCATGAGTTTACAATATGTTTTAGAAATATAGGAAGCCACAAGGGGTAGCCTAGCATTCCTTCCTGAAACATCTATTTAACTTGAACATTTGGATGAAAAGCACTGGGCTACAGTTAGAAGTTATCTAATGAAAACCATCAACAAACCTACTGAAGGAAGAAGATATTCACCAATAATACATCTGATAAGGGGTATCCAAAATATATAAGGATCTCAGACAACTTCTCTCTCTCTCTCTCTCTCACACACACACACTCACACACATACACAATCCAATTAAAAATGGGCAGAGGACCTGAACAGACATTTCTCCAAAGACGCCATACACACGGCCAACAGACAAATGAAAAGGAGCTCAGTATTCCTAATCATCAGAGAGATGCAAATTAAAACCACAGGAGATACCACCTCACACCTGTCAGAATGGCTATCATCAATAAATCAACAAACAAGTGTTGGCAAGGAGGTGGAGAAGAGGGAACCTTCATATACTGTTGATGGGATTTCAAATTGGTGCAGCCACTATGGGAAACAGTATGGAGGTCCCTAAAAAAATTAAAAATAAAACTACCATAGGACTCAGCAATTCTACTTCTGGGTATTTTTCTAAAGAAAACAAAAACTCCAATTTGAAAAGATATTAATATATGCACCCTTATGTTCATGGCAGCATTATTTACAATTCCCTAGATATGGAAGCAACCTAAGTGTTCATTGATAGACAGCTGGATAAAGAAGAAATGGTACATATATACAATAGAATATTACTTGGCCATAAAAAGGAATGAAATCTTGCCATTTGTGACAACAGAGATGGACCTAGAGTATATTATGCTATGTGAAATAAGTCATACAGAGAAAGACAAATACCTTTTGATTTAATTTATATGTGGGCTCTAAAACACAAAATAAACAAACAAAACAGAAACAGACTCACAGATACAGAGAACAAACTGATGGTTGCCCAAGGGGAGGGGAGTTGGGCAACTGGGTGAAAAAGGTAAAGGGATTAAGAAGTACAAACTGGCAGTTACAGAATAGTCACAGGATGTAATCAATAGGGAATATAATCAATGATATTGTAATAACTATATATGGTGTGAGATGGGTATGAGATCTATCGGGATGATCACTTAAAAAGTTATATAAATGTCTAATCACTATGCTGTGCACCTGAAACTAATAGAGTATGCAGACTATAATTGAAAAAAAGTTTTTAATGTTTTTAAGTTGCATAATGACACAAAAAGCAGCAAAACTAATTTATGGGGTGGGATGGTTGTTTTGGAAGTAACCGGAAGGGAGCACAGGGGTCCTGGAGTACTCGTGGTAACATGGTTTTGTGTGCTGGTTACTCAGGTAAGGATCAGTTTGAAAATTCAGTGATCTCTTCAATTCTGGTATGTGCAGTTTTCTGGATGTACATTATATTTCAATAAAAGTTTCAGAAAGTTGATAGAGTCACAGGACTGTGGTATTTACATAAATTTGTAAAATAAAACAAGGGATTTCCAAAAACATTGGCCTCTTCAGTGCCTCGCCCTTGCCTACATTCCCTTTGCCCAGGGTCATGTTAGGAAATGCAGTGTTGCTTTTGAGTATCCAGTTTTCTGGCTTTGAGGGCTTGACTTTTAAGCACTTGAATACTGGTGTTTTCATTTGCGCAACAGTTATTTCAATATTTCAGAAACTAAATTATGGATATCTTTTAATACAGACCAATGACTAAAATATTCAATTTACAGAAAAAGATAAACCCTTGAGCCACTTACAAATCTAGACAGATCCTCTTCTGTAGGACTTCTGGTAAGGAATCACACTGGGCAGTCGTGGCATGCTCGTTTTATGCTCTTATGTAATCTGACTGATTGAAAGGACACACTATGGGAAGTTTTGTGAGTCTGTCACATGTGTTTCTGGAATAAAAGTGGTTATTCTTATTCTTCCAATTAAGTTCATGATGTTCCTACTATTTATTCTGAATCATGGATACCGTCAAACCCAAGGTAACAACAGCAGACCAGATTCAAGCTTAATCATGACAGGATTATTTGCTATATTGACTTTTAGTTTATTACCCCAATTGAGAATTACTAAAAAATAACCCTACCTTTTAAAAAAAATAATAAAAGGTCCAACTGATTTATTATTTATGGAGAATAATAAATATCATGGGAAAAGAAAAGTGAGCCAAATGGAACCAATACTCGACAGATATGAAAGCTGCCGGAAGATCTAGATGAAACCATTATATACACTTTGGAAAACACAAATGAAATCATTAAAAGCAAGGCAGACTAGGAAGCTGCTTTTCCAAGCCCTGAAGGTACATATTCTATGACTCCTTGTTATGACTGCAGAAAAAGCAAAACAGTAGGAATGGAGAACAGGTCAGGATTTGCCAAGGGTTTGGACTGGGGCCAGTTCGAGAGGATTTTTGGAGGTGATGGAATTGTTTTTGGTTGCGGTGGTGGAGGCATGACTCTATGCAACTGTCAAAGCACATGGGGCGGGACACCAAAGAGAATGCATTTTACTCCAAATAAATTTAAAAATAAAATGGGAAGCTACTTCAAATTTCACAACAATGTGTAACAGAATGGATCACCTTCATAATAAATGGATACGCTTTAATTCTTCTTTGTCATATACCTATAAAATTTTTCATTTGAGAAATAGTAATTTTCACTATCTTTTAAAAAATGAATCCTGAACACTTTTTAGAATCCTGTCATTACAACGCGTCTTTCAGTATTAGGCAACGTACAGACCAAAATGCTGTTACTGCCCTTTTGCTCCAATATCTAGGGAATTTTAGAGAAAAATTGTGAGAAGCACTAAATATATAAAGACTATTGTATTATGACTTAGAAGTCTTATCTTTCTGACCCAGTTCAGCTGCTAAATCATGCAACCTGAACAAATCACTTCACCTTCGTAGGCTTGGTTCATCTCATCTTAAATGATGAACACACCCCTTCCAAGTCCAGTATGAAACTGCCTGTTCCACTTCACAAACTCATTTTGTTATTCTTGAAGCAGCCATTCCAAGTTTCTAATCCTTCCAGTATCTTCCACTTTAAAAACCATTACCACATTCAGTGGACACCTTCTGTGTCCGGAGTGGTACCACAGGCTTCAGAGTTGTGGTTCCAGAGTTTTAAGTTACTAGTTATAGAGTTACAGCATAGGTATAGAGTTATAGGTATAGGTATAGAAATGACTCCATTCGTTTCTCACAACACGTGTCTCCTCCCGCCACCACCACCACCAAGGGACTATCAATCCCTGGCTGAGGGACTAAGTTTGGAGAGTTGAAGGGACTGCCTAAGATCACAAGCTAGAAGACCAATAATTTGAGCCTGCTTCAGGTGCCTCCTCATTCTAGTGGAAACAATGCTGCACTTTTAAAAACTGGGACAGAGAGAGGAGATTCAGGTTATTCGAAATTCAGGTATAGACAAGAGAAAAGATATCAATACTGACGTAGATTGCTGTTGGCCATCTGTGTGTCCTACTATTTAAAAGTACATGAGTTCATGCACGTGGGACAATCTGTCTCACTCTGCAGTGTCATATGCTTAGTTACTTTGCTCCTCTCATTTCCCCGAGAAGGATGAGCCCTAGTAGTTTTATAAGTTGGGAGTAGAAGGAATTCAAGCTGATTTTGTCTGAATTCTGGAAAATCTTCCAGATCCTTTGTAGTAATCTCAGAAGCCTGTGCATCTTGGGAGATTGCATTTTTCCAGCCCCTGTTGTCCCTTAATGAGGCAACTGGGAAGAATAAAAACAGCTAAGAGTTATTGATATTTACTAGGCACCATGCACCAATGTAGACACTTGATGTATATTGATACACAAACTGGCTTGCAATGGTGGGTACTATAACCATCCCCATCTTACAAATGCAGAAACTGAATAGAGAGATTACATAATTTGCTTCAAATCATACACACTAGGAATCTGCAAAGCTGGATGTGAAGCCATGTGGTCTGGCTCCAGCGGGCCCTCTTCCCTCCCCGACAGTTGATCTTGGTCTAGCTCAGCACTTAAGGGCACACCCAGAAAAGACTCACCAGAAATGCGGGCTAATAGGCTACATTAAAACACGCAGACAAGTGGGGATGATAGTGTGTAAGTACTCAGTGCCCAGTTTACTCATTTGGTCAGAATTTTTGAGCACAAAAATCACCTCCACAAACTACCTGTGGTGATTTGCCTGAGTTCTAAGTCTAGGAAGCAGCAGCAGCTGGCATCCAGACATGGGTGCAGTAACTGTGACGAAGAGAGGAATTCACTGCCCAGAGTCCATTGTTCCATGAATCCTACTGGTCACAATGTAAAATAAATAGGAAAGTCATGACATCAATACACCATAGAGAGGGAGAGAGGGGAGGGGGGAGTTGGTATGGAATTAACAATGGCTGAGCTGGGAGGGATACCTTCATTGTCTTATAACACTCAATCAATGGAGTTGATATTGTCTCCACTTTTTAGATGACTGAACCGAAGCCCATGTAGAAGTTAACTGCTCAAGATCACACAGCAGGTAGATGAAACCTAAGTCTGTGTGTCTAAAAATTGTGCTCCTTCCATTGCATGCTCCAGAGTTAGAGCAGAATAATGCACAAACCTCTTTTGAGATCACCTAGCCCAATTTCCTCATCTTACAGAGGAGAGAACTAAGACACAGAGAGGTTTAAGTGACATGCCCAAGGTCAAACAGCTAGTTAAAAACAGGGGCTAGAACCTAGAAAATAATTTTGTAGTGTGCATATCTAGGTCAGCGGCCCCTTTTACACAATCCAGTGGCTGGAGTTTGCAGCACTTATAAAAAGGAAAATAAAACATTCACACATGGCTCACAACAAGTACTGCCAGTTTGCTTAATATTCTACTGTTCTTAGCTGTGTGCTGTGAAGCATTTAAAATATCAAAGTCCATGAACTACTGTTCCAATCCTTGAAAGCCTTTTGGGAAATCTGAAACTCACATCGTTAGAGCCACCCACAGATTCTTCTGGCCCTTCTACAAACATCTTTGTAAAGAAATATTAGCAAGTCATAATCACTGATGTGAGACCTATTATTCTCCGGATATATATTTTTTTGGGTGAAGTTGAATCAAAACTGCCTAATATATAATTCTTACTTCTTAATAAACTCTTAAATACCTTCCAAACTTTGTGTCCTAAAACCAAAATTAACTGAGGGTCAGCTTGGTTAAGTAGTTTGTCCAGCGTCAGACCAGCTGTGAGTGACAAGGCTGGGATGCCCAAGCCCACATCTTCCATATTTCCCTGAAAGATCAGAGAAACCTCATGCAAAGTTACAGAGCTTGAAGCCCGGGGAACCTCAGAATAACTTACATATGTGAAAAATTAATAAGATAATTGAAACCAACAAAGAAGCTTCCAGGAGAACATGTGCTAATGGAAAATACATTCAGATGTGGCTGAAGGCAAAACATCTTCATGTCAATTACAAAGTCAAACTCAGGGGACTCATAAAATAGTTAGACTGCCAATTGGTCCTTTTTTTTTTTTTAAATAGAGGAAGCAGAATATTCAGTAGCTAGGAGAGATTTTAAAAGGTGCCTCTAGCCCTGGCCAGTTTGGCTCAGCGGTTAGTGCATCGGCCCGCGGACCAAAGAGTCGTGGGTTCGATTCTGGTCAAGGGCACGTACCTCGGTTGTGGTTCAGTCCTCAAGCAGGGCCGTGCAGGAGGCAGCCAATTGATGTGTCTCTCTCACATCGATGTTTCTCTCTCTCTCCTCCTTCCTCCCACTCTATCTGAAGACAAATGGGAAAAATGCCCTTCAGTGAGGATTAAAAAATAAAATAAAAGATGCCTCTAAGCACTGCACTTGGAACAGTTTATGTCACTAATCAATTTACTGCTCTTATAACATACTCCTCCCATTCTCCATACAGGAAGAGAAAGGCCAAGAGAATGGAAATCCTAACAAGCAGAGTTACTTTTGTTTCTAATTCGTAAAGAGCTTGCAGATTCAGCTTTGTCCATTAAAAAAGAAAGAAAGGGCCCGGCCGGTGTGGCTCCGTGGATTGAGCAACCTCCCATGGACTGAGAGGTCCAAGTTTAATTCCTGGTCAGGGCACATGCCTGGGTTGCGGGCTTGATCCCCAGTGGGGGCGTGCGGAAGGCAGCTGATCCATGTTTCTCTCTCACATTGATGTTTCTATCTCTCTCTCCCTTCTTCTCTCTCTCTAAAAAAATAATAAGAAGAAAATTAAATAAGAAAAAAAAGGGAAAAGAAAACTCATCCTGGAAGTTTAAGCAAGGTAAAGAGATCTTCACTTTTCTGGAAGTCATTAATACAGGATATGTAGAAAGCCTTAGTCTGGAATATTGGACTTTTGCATTTCCTCTGAAAAGAGGAAGCTGCTCATTTCTGAAAATTAGAGTCAATCAGTGATTTGTTACAAATTTTAAGTTTTCTTGCTTTGAGTTTGTTTACTACGTTGATGGTTGTTGAAAGTGGCTGATGAGCACAAGAGATTACTGTACGGTTCTCAGTGCTGTTGTATTTTGTAAATTTCATAATAGTTTTAAAATGATCTCTGTGTCAACAGCTAGGCGGAACAATGTTTGCTTTCATGTTGAGGAAGTTGCACACCTGAAATGGGAAGAATGTGGCTGGGCCAGAAAACATCTTTATGGAATGATTGTGGAAAAGCCCTTGCCTTTCCTTTCAGTCTTGGCTGTGTTGATTTCCTTTTCCAAGAAAGGATATCATATTCTGAACAGACATTTTAAGTTCTTTCTATTACATGATAGGGTTTGAGAATCAGTTAATCCCAATTCCTGTTCCTTTCACAAGATGTGATCTTAAAATAGAATCCTGAGACACTATTGACATCCTTTGCGTTTAAGGAAACACTCTTCTAATAGAATACATAATTTGGTAGTTTTGAAAATTACACCAATAACATTAAGGGAAATAACAATTATAAAGGATAAGTACCCATCGCAACATGTTAAACTGCTTAAATGTTCTTATGTTCCCTCCTATTCCTCTTTGGGCGTACCTACATCCAGCTTTACATGGTTGGGAAGCCACAGTGTAGACCTCCTTTTGTAGTGAAAAGAGATTTAAAATAATCTGATGTAACACCTTGAGGACCTCATTAGTTTAGGAATAGTAGGCTACATTTAGGTTTTCTTAATATATATTCATATTAATAAGTGGATAAACACTTAAGCTCTCACTTTACAAACTTTTTTTTTTCCATTTAAATCTCAAAACAACCTTACTAAGTAGCCATCATTATTGTGACTACAGATGAGGAGTCTGAGGTTCAGGGGTACCCAAAGTCACAAAGCTAATGAGGGCAAAGCTAAAATTCATCGTCAGGTGTGTCTCATTCCAAAGCCGAGGCTATGTCCTCAAAATGAGTACTTCCAAATACCAGTCATTCGTATACCACTTTCATAACATCCACTTCATGTAATCAACAGCAGAAAGCTTTTCCTTGTACGAACTAATCTTCATTTTCACTGGTGGCTGCCTTTCTTCTTGGTGAAGCAGAGTCACTCATGGGAATGAACAGAACTAACATTTGCTGCAAATCTATAAACATGTCAGTCTCTGTAAAAGATGGTCCATGTCAGCAGTTCTCAATGTGCTTTCTGAACAGATGAGTGAGTGTCACTTGGGAACTTCTTAGAAATACAGAATGTGGGCGAGCTCGAGACCAGCTGAATCAGAAACTCTGGGGGCAGGGCCCAGCAATCTGTGTTTCAACAGGCCCTGTGGCAGACTCTGAGGCGTGCTCTGTCTGAGAACTACCACACTATATACATTATCATATTTAACACTCATAAGCTCTCTGAGAACTAAGTACTATTTATTATTTCCATCATCACAGATGATAAACTGAGGTGCAGTGTAGACTAAGGCCAGTGGCACATAGATAGAGAACAATGGGAGCCTGGAGTTAAAAACCATGCTTGTCTGGGCCCTTTTTCTACTAGCATGTGAACTCAAAGTGGGCTGGACAGAGATGCTGTTGAGAGTAGGGATATTTATGTTAAAGAGATTATTCCGACATTGACTATAAATCTATTAGGGCTTTGATATACCATTACTATCTTTTTTTGTTTTGTTTGTTTTAAGAATCATTGAGCCCTGGCTGGGTAGCGCAATTGGTTAGAGCATCATCCTGGTACACCAAGGTTGTGGGTTTGATCCTGGGTCAGGGCACATACAAGAAACAACCAATGAATGTATAAATAAGTGGAACAACATATTGATTTTTTTTTCTCTCTCTCTCTCCCCCTACCTCTCTCTCTAAAATCAATTAAAAAATAATTTTGAAAAAAAAAAGTCATTGAAATGTAATTTGTGTTTTTGCTTAAAACAAAACAAAACTGCTACTTCTAGAAAAGATTTGTCTTATGCAGTTGGTAGAGAATGATGGGAGGTGGAATGAAAATTCAAGAAATGGTCTTGCCAGTTCTGAAGTGGTAGCTACATTCATCCCTTCCACTAGAATTAAATTCGCATTAATTCAGCTTCGTGGATGTTTACCGATCATAATGGTATGTATACTTAATTAAATATTCATATATACTTTAATCCATTGTTTTTAAATCTTGCATAATGTTGTTCTAGAGATTAGGAATTGAACACTAGTTAAGAGCAGGGTTTCCTGATTATTTCCTTTAACAGAGCTGGGGGCACAAAAAAATGTTTGGGCACAGATTCTCCGATGGAGATGATGATCAAATATTACAGCATGGCCAATAGCTGGCGGCATCACAGATGATCCCTCAAATGCTTATCGCTTTAGTATGGTTTAATTATGTCAATACCTTGCAACCTGTGTAAGGTTCCTCTGCGGAGAGCTCAGCATTTTATGATGTAAACTCATCAGTCTAGGTACTCGAGAGCCAGGACAAATTGTACATTATAAATCTTCCTCAAATCACTGGCCCTAGAAGAGCCTAGGGCCCTTGACCAATAAGGAAAAACAAGTCACACAGGCCCAAAATCACTACTGCTATATTTTGAAAATCATGTCCAAATTTATTATGTGTATTTAATATTATCTGGCTACACAAAAATGATGTCGTTTTAAAACTCTGTTAAATAGATAAAACCCATGTATAATTTTTCTTTCAACCACAATTTATTTCCATGTTGACAAAATAAGTACCAGTGTGGACATGGTCATATGGCCACAAAAAATAGCTTTATGGTAGACCTGAA
Organism: Tadarida brasiliensis; assembly: GCA_030848825.1. Lineage (NCBI taxonomy): Eukaryota > Metazoa > Chordata > Mammalia > Chiroptera > Molossidae > Tadarida > Tadarida brasiliensis. The sequence continues at coordinate 86,393,038 of CM061264.1, forward strand.
TGTTCTAATGACACTCATTAAGACCTGATTCTACAAGCCATCAACATTTATCATTCTAGGTATAATCAATATGATTAGAGAACCCGGAAATTGACCCAAGACATTATGCTCAATTAATATTTGACAAAGGTGGCAAGAGCATACAATGGAGCAAAGACAGCCTCTTTAATAAATGGTGTTGAGAAAATTGGACAGCTACATGCAAAAAAATGAAACTAGACAATCAACTTACACCATACACAAGAATAAACTCAAAATGGATAAAATACTTAAATATGACTTGTGAATCAATAAAAATCCTAGAAGAAAATGTAGGCAACAAAATTTCAGACATCATACGCAGCAGAATTTTCACTGATACATCACCTAAGGCAACAGAAACAAAGGAAAAAATGAACACATGGTACTACATCAAACTAAAAAGCTTTCGCACAGCAAAAGAAACAACCGTTAAAATGGAAAGGGAACCCACTGTATGGGAGAGCATAATTGCCAATGATACATTAGATAAGGGGTTAATTTCCAAAATATATGGAGTGCTCTTATAACTCAGCAAAAGGAAGACAAAGAACCCAATTATAAAATGGTCAGAGGACCTAAATAGACACCTCTCCAAAAAGGTCATACAAATGGCTAAGAGACATAGGAAGAAATGCTCAACATCACTAATCATCAGAGAGATGCAAATTAAAACAACTCTGAGGTATCACCTCACACCTGCCAGAATGGCTGCCATCAGCAAATCATCAAAAACAAGTGCTGGCGAGGTTGTGGGGAAAAGGGAACTCTAGTACACTGCTGGTGGGAATGCAGACTGGTGCAGCCACTGTGGAAAACACTATGGTGTTTCCTCAAAAAATTAAAAATTGATCTGCCATTTGGCCCAGTGATCCCACTTCTAGGAATATATCCTAAGAAGCCTGAAACACCAATCAGAAAGAATATATGTGCCCCTATGTTTATAGCAGCACTATTTACAATCACTAAGATCTGGAAATAGCCCAAGTGTCCACCAATAGATGAGTGGATAAAAAAGCTGTGGTACGTATATACAATGGAATACTATGAAGCTGTAAGAAAGAAAGATCTCTTACCCTTTGAAACGACATGGAGGGACCTCGAGAGTATTATGCTAAGTGAAATAAGCCAATCAGAAAAAGACAAATACCACATGATCTCACTTATTTGTGGAATATAATGAACAAAACAAGCTGATGAACAAAATAGACCCAGAGGCATAGAAAGGAGTACGGTTCAGACTGACAAACCTCAGAGTAGGGGGGCGGGGGGAATGGATGAGATGAACCAAAGAACTTATATGTATGTATGCATAACCAATGGACATAGATAACAATGCTAGGGGGTGGGGGAGGGGCGGGATGGTGAGGAGGGGGTCTAGAGGGGAAAAAGGAGAAACATCTGTAACAAAAATAAATTAATAAAAATTGGGGGAAAAAAAATAAATGCATCCTTTGTGGTTTTACAAACTGAATTCTAAATTTGGGCCAATGTACAGAGAACACAATGCAAGCAGTCATGTGCCCCATAACAATGTTTTGGTCAACGATGCCTAGTGATATTGTAGCCATCCTGACGCCCTAGCACAAAGGCTGCAAAAATCAAGAAGGCTGTGGTTGAGATGGCAAACCTTTTTAACTGAGGAGGATGCCATGGAGGAGCTCCTAGAACTGGTTCCTAAGGAATCGACGAATGAGTAGTTGCTGGAACTGGAACAGGAGGCAATAACAAAGGAAACTGCAGAAGAAAACATAGAACCTCCAAGAAAATTCACAGTGAAGGGTTTAGCAGAAGCTTTTGCAGACATCAGAAAGCTCTCTTAAAAGTTGAAAACGCAGACCTCAACACCGAAAGAGGAATGTTCATGTTGCATTATCTGCTTACAAGCAAATCGATGATGACAAAAAGAAACAAACCACCATGGACGTAGCACCTCCTCAAGAAGAGCCTCGGGCAGGTCCCGCAGCAGGTGTTCCAGAAGAAGGCATCGTTATCATAGGAGAGGACAGCTCCATGATTATTACTGAAGACCTTCCAGTGGGACGAGACGTGGAGGTGGAAGACAGTGATATTGATGATCCTGACCCTGTGTGGGCCGAGGCTAATGTGTGTGTTCGTGTCTTAGTTTTAAACAAAAAAGTTATAAAAGTTTTTAAAAATACAAAAATTTTTAAAAAGAAAGGAGCTTAAAGAATAAGGATATAAAGAAAATATTTTCGTACAGCTGTACACTATGTTTGTGTTTTAAATAAATGTTATTCCAAAAGAGTTAAAAATAGTCTTAAAGTTTAAAAAGTAAAACAGTTACAGTAAATTGAGGTAAATTTATTATTGAAGAAAAAAAGATATATTTATTGTATTTTTTGTTAATCCTCACCTGAGGATATTTTTCCCATTGATTTTTAGAGAGAGTGGAAGAAAGGGAGGGAGGGGAAAGAGAGAGAAATATCGATGTGAGAGAGACACAATGACTGGTTGCCTCCTGCACGCACCCTGACCAGGGCCGGGGATTCAATCTGCAACCCAGCTACGTGCCTTTGACCCAGAATCAAGCTTGAGACTCTTTGGTCCTTGGGCCGACGCTTTAACCACTGAGCCACACTGGCCAGGGCGAAAGAAAAATATCTTCAATAAATTTAAGGCAGCCTAATTATACAATGTTTATACAGTCTACAATAGTGCACAGTAATGTCTCAGGCCTTCACATTCACTCACCACTCACTGACTCACCCGGAGCAATCCAGTCCTGCAAGGTATACCACTGCGTATCTTCTACACCACATTCTGACTACCTTTCTGCTCAGGTATGTTTAAATACACAAATACTCACCATTGTGCTACAACTGCCTGTGGTATTCAGTACAATAGCATGTTGTATAGGCTTGTCGCCTGGGGGCAATAGGCTAGATCATAGAGCCTAGGTATGTGGGAGGCTGGGCCGGCGAGGTTTGTGTAAGTGGTATTCACAAAACTACGAAATCGCCTAATGACACATTTTTCAGAACGTATCCCAGTAGTTAATGACTGTACTTTAGAAAAGACTGGGGCCCTGGCTGGTGTGGCTCAGTTGGCTGGAGCAGAGCATCACCCTATACACTGAAAGGTCGTGGGTTCGATTCCCGACTGGGGAGTATCGGAGAGGCAACAGATCAATGTTTTTCTCTCTCTCCCTCTCCCTTCCTCTCTTTCTAAAATCAATAAAAACATATCCTCAGGTGAGGATTAAAAAAAAAAAAAAAATCCTGGGACTGATCCAGCCACACCAGATCTAAGGCTCTAGTAACCTTTCTGCGGAGAACACATACCTTCGAAGTAGTTCAATGTTCCTGTTTGCTGAGAGCTACACCTGGAGCGTTTCTAATTTCTTTCTATTGTTATATGATCTTAATTCCTTATACTGCGGTTTCTTTCTGAGCCAGTAGCTGAGAAGCAGTCTAGATCAAATTAAGACAGAAGCCACTGCATAGACTGGGAGTAGGCCCAGAATGGTACCAACAGCAGGGCTGGAAGGGTGCCAAGTTGTGGGAGAAACTCAAACTAGTGCAAATAAGGCAGAAACTGGAGGCATCCACATAGAACGCCAGTGCTTTCTCTTGGCATCAGATGCGACTGCATGATGGGCCCGGATGGCTAACAGGGAACCAGATTTTCCAAGGAAGGACTGCCCTATTAACATTCCAACTGGTCCTCTAAGGCTTACTAATTCTACAAGGTCTTTCTGATACCTTTCCCTTTACTGACATTATTTGTTGGCCTAGCACTTATGGAATATACCTCCAAGCAGCATCTTACTCACGGTTTCTCCAAACCTTTCTATAAAAAATTACTCTCACACCACTCACCCAGGTACGGGACACTTGTATCCATCCCTCCGATCTTCTCACAGCTATCCAGCCACTCCTCGGATCCAACCCGCAACCATCCGTCACCCTACAAGTCCTCAAACCGGCCCAGTGATAGGTGGGAGGGTGGCAGGGAAGACAAAGATGGGTGTCACATTTCTCACCCTTAAGAAACCCCAAAACTAAGGAGGTAGGGCAGAGAAGATTATTCACTTAGCAGGTTATTATAGTTCGATGCTGGCAGCAGTGGGACTGGGTATAAGAGAGCCCAGAGTTGGAGTCCCAACCTTCTGGGAGGCGGGTTATCAGACATGGCTTTTGGAGGAGGTGATATCCAGGGGGAATTATAAAGGATGGATGGGAGTTAGACAGAGATGGTAGGAAGGGCATCCCAGAGAGAACATCATCAAAAGCCACCAAAAAATGTCAGGTGAAAATTGCAGAAGTGGGTAGAGCCAAGGAGTTGGAACATAAAGTATGAAGCATCAGGTAAAAAGAAGTGACGGTAGAGAGATGGGGTGGGGCAGTGGGAGGGAGTCAGGTCATGGAGGTCATGCCACATTCAGAGCTTCAACTTGGCCCTCAAGATAATGAGGACCCTGTAAAGCTTTAAACAAGGGAACAACAGGTGTTCTACCAGCCTGAGAGTTCGGCACTGTTGGACTCTGGGAAGCAAAGGTCCTTGGTGCCTTTGGACTCAGATGGAAAAATCCTTCAAAATAAGAAAAAAGTTGAGTTAAAAAAAATTTTTTTTTTTAATCCTCACCGTAAGATATTTTCACATTAATCTTCAGACAGAGCTGGCGGGAGAAAGGGAGGAAGAAAGGGAGAGAGAGAAACATCGATGCGAGAGAGACACATCAAGTGGTTGCTACCCACACGACCCCAACCAGGGCAGGGACGAACCGCAACTGAGGTACGTGCCCTTGGCCGGAATCGAACCCGGGACTCTTTGGTCCACGGGCGATACTCTTACTGCTGAGCCATACTGGCCAGGGCAAAAAGTTGAGTTTTTAAAATTAGCTCCCTAAATGTCTGCATATGATCTATTTAAATAAAAACCATATCTTGCAGTATTTTGTTTCTCACTTATAGACAATATAGAGTGTTTAAAATAAGGACCATTTTTCTTTTTCTGTGTATTTTTGTGGTGAACTTTTAAAAAAGTATGTGTACTGTTTTCCACACATGTTCAATTAGTTTTATTATCTATAAACTTAATAATATATCTCTGGAAGGATATATAAGAAAGCAACAACATTAGTCACTAATGGAGTGCAAATTTAAAAATTTTGAAACTTGTGAATATATTTCCTGTTGTTTTTTTTAAAGCTAACTTTAAAAATTACTTTTAAAATAGGGACAGATAGCCCTGGCCATGTAGTTCAGTTGGTTAAAGCATCATCCCCATACGCCAAGGTTGCAGGTTCGATCCCCGGTCAGGGCACATACAGGAATCAACCAACGAATGCATGAATAAGTGGAACAACAAATTGATGTTTATCTCTCTCTAAAATCAGGCAACACACACAAAAAAGTTTTAAATATAGGGACAGATATTCAGGGGGGAAAACATTTTTGAGGGGTTGGAGTTGGGGGAAATTAGCCCAATATACTAAAACTATACTGAAATTAGCCCAATATACTAAACAGTCACTAAATTTAATGCTCAACTATGCAAATCCTGAAACTTAAATTCCATGAATCATGTCTGTCTACTTACAGAGGTACCCTCAGTACACAGAATAGTACATACTTGGTACCACAGAAGGCTAAATAAATATTTGATTGCCAAAAATATAAATGTCAAAGTATTCCGTTATTTTTTCAAGAATTCTGTTCTATGCTATGTGAAGACAAAATCCTCAATGCACTTCATGAGCCAGGCCAAAGCCTGTTCCAGATGGGACTCAGGAAGCTGGCACAGACGCCTGTGTGGGGCGTGGTGATCAGTTCCAGCAAGAACAACCCTCCCGTGACTAAAGCTAGCACAATGTCTCACTAAATCAACACATACACACACACACACACACACACACACACACACACACACACACCCATCCACCCACCATGCTAACCTTATTTCCCCACTTAAGTGGTGAGGAGGAGCTTCCTTCCACTGCCCTCCTCATCTCCCCACCCTTCTCCTTTCCGTGGTTCTGCTGGGACTTTGCTTTAGATATACAGGAAACAATCATTCCTTCTTTTCCTGCTGCAAGAGGAACGGTTCGAACATCAGGCTACACAAATTCACGGTCAGGTCCCTGCGTTGCCTTGAACAGGCTGTGTGAAGAGGAGCAAGTACTTCTTCAGTCTAAGTCTCTTTTCCTTCATCCGTACATGAGGATAACAACGGTTATTTCTTATAATTAAAAGGAACGATGTAGAACATCACATATCTGGCACAAACTGTATCAACAAAAACAATAGTTGATGCCACATATATAATATTGACATGTGTTATAAATAATAACCAATAAGGATGAACACTCACTGCACTGTGGGAAACGTTGGTTCACTCCCCCTCCTCCAAGTCTTCACGATCTGACAAGCCAGTATCTCTGAAAATAAACTGCTCAGAGGATAGCAGATGTCTATGTCTCTGTCCCTAGTCACCTTGCTGGACCTCCTTCTGCCTCTTCCTCTGAGTAGATTTCTGCGATCACCACTCTTGTTCAACTCTTAGGAATGCTGAGTTGTTGGGCACCTGACAACTGCTGTGAGTGTATTTTCAGACACGAAGGTAGTTTCCAACAGCACTCAGATGCCCCAGCAATAACGATACTACACGTAAGAGCAGGAAATTAGTTCAAGCATGGCAGGCACGGGGCCACCCTCAGAAAAAGGCTGACACCAAGGCCATGCTGGCACAGGAGTGGAAACCACCGTGTTGGGACATCACTGGGGAAAGGTATGCAGGTCACACAGGTAAATCCCCAACAACATACGGGAAACAGAATTCAAAGAGGGAGTTTGGTGCTGGTTGTTTTTTTTTTGTTGTTGTTGTTTGTTTGTTTTTGCCTTCAGTTGCCTGGCATACATTGGACCCCTTTCCAAATTAACAAAATCAACAGAAAAGTCTTCACAGCATATAAACACAAGAGGCTGCAAACTGGAATTTCTAATGAAAATCTGTGACTTAAAAATTAGGAATTTACTTTGGATCAACTCCAGCTAGAATCTCGCTCTGTATGTTTTATCTCATCGCTACCCATTCTTCTAGGCAATGAAATATCGGACTAGATTTATTGAACCAAATCAGCTGGGACTTGGGTATTTGTCCAGGTCTTACACTAGAGACATTTAAGTCGGAGTGATCATTTGTGAACTATCCAAAGAGAATTCAAAGATTCTGAAAACAGCCCCATGACTTTGAGCAATGACTCTGAGCACCAATGTAATACTGTGTAACATCCTATTTCAACTCACAAGTTCTAGAATGCTTATGAAAAACATCAGTCTTGTTATGCTAAGTCATGCCTATCGAGGACTATGAGGAGCATTCATTCAAAAGACTGAGCTAAAAGTCAGCAACTATGTGATACAGCATCAAAAGCAGTTTTGCCAGAGTTCCTGTAGCATATTTCTTAGGTCACTACATTGTACATAGTTGTAAGACAACAGAGCTGGCACTAAACTGTCACCAGAAAGCAACCAGACAGTGGCTTTCTAAGCATTTCAATTTTTTTCCAAATAATTTCAAATGAGTCCGTTCTCTAGAGCAGTTGAATGGAAGCAAATTCAATCTGTGAATAAGAAAAAGTGGTACCTACTTGGAATCCTATTAAGCGTCACCCAGAAATGTTCGTCAGGACTATAGGTATCTTTTGACCATTGTAGTAGATCAATGGCCATTTTGTCACGGAAGATGAAGTTGACAAACTCTCTGGTCAGGGCCACATAGGCAGTGCCAAAGTAAATGGTCAGCTGATGTGGAGGTGAGGTTTTCAAAACGTTAGTGTTTCTCATAAAAGAGCCATCTCTGCCTATGTGCTCCTGGTGGACATATTTAGTCCGTCCAATTGCATGAGCTGGAGGCAGCACCCCTGGGGTAATATTTTTCCCTTTAAATCCTTTCAGATGCTGGATTATTTCCTTGTTGGTTTTTAGGGGGAAATCTTGCCCACAGGTGTTGATGGCGTACTTCCATGGGACCTCCGAGGCCACCAGGTCTTTCAGGCAGTTCAGGTCAGCCTGGAGCCTGGAAATACCCGCGTAGACCACGGGCTGGACCTTTGAGGCAATAAATGCATTTTGGAAACAGCTCAGTAACTGCCACACAGATTTCTTAAACTCAGCTGTGGCTTTCTCGTCCACGTGAACGCAGTAAACATTTTGGGGCATGTAGATGGCCCTGAAGAGCCTTTCAAAAGTATCAAAGTCTTTATGGATGACCATGACATATGCCAAAGGGAACGCCACTTCTTCTTCCGACAGGGGGCTTGTGATGTAGTGATTCTCGATCAGGTAGTCCTTGCAGGGGACACTTCCCAAAGATGACATCAACGTCTTCTCCCAGAGGACAGTGGACTTATCTTCTAAGGCGTCCTCACAGGCACTTAGTACAGAATACCTTTCACTGGAAACATTCAGCTTCCTCTTTGGCAGGCTTAATCGGCTGTTGAAACGTATCACAAAAAAAACCACACTGAGCACAGTGAAAGCAAAAAGATAATACCTCCAAAAGTTCATTCTTTTCCCTTCCTGGGGGCAGGAAGATCAATCCAGGGACTGAGAAATGATCAGTCCCTGAAACCACAAGTGTGAAGGGGCCTGATGGCCTTCCTTCGCTAGCCTTGAATTTGCACAGCTTCTCAAACGGGCGTCCTTTAATCCTCATTTATTCCCTGCTTCAGGATCGCGTCGGTCCCCCGGCGGTGGCGGGAGAGGACGAGCTGCTCCGACGCGCGGGTCTCAGGCCGGGGCGCTGGGTGCCGGCAGCTGGCGCAGCGCGGAGCAGAGCGGAGCGCAGCGGCGCGCTCAGCCCAGCCCAGCCTCCGGGAAGCCCTCCTCGTTTGCATATGAAACGCAAGTGGTGGATCCCAGCAAATTACGTTCTGGAAAGAACTGACGGGTCCTTTCCACCGGGGCTGGGCTTCTCTTGCTTCACCCCACCCCCCTTCCATCCACTCTGTTCCGATTTCATCTCCCTTCTCTTCTCACACTTTCCCCCTTGCCTTTTAGAACGAGCGGTTCCCCTTTTTTGGGTCAGCCCTGCAACCTGCTAGCAGTGCTTGGAAACCATCACGGTTAGGACGAATGCTCCTCGGTTTATATCTTTCCGTTTCTCGGCCACCTCTTTTCATTTCAGTGTTATCTCTACCTCTGAGCACACACAGCCACAGATAAGGGAAAGGGCGCTTGCAACTTGTCTAAGTAGTGTCAGCAGCAAGACTATCAGCAGCAAAAAAAGAAAAAGTCTGGTGGAGAGTTAGCTGTTCGTTGAATTAAATCAGACGGTTTCTGATGGTGTTGCATACATTCACGTGCAGGCTCTGGGAAGAGGCAAATAAGGAGTACACTGTTTGGGGCATGGGGTGAGGGCAGAAGGAACCTAGGAGTGACTGGAATCATTAAAGGGTCGGTGTGGGATGACATCAATGAAATAAACACACCTCAGTTTGCCTGCCAGAGAGAAAAGTGATAGTCATTGTTCCCAGAGAGCAAAAGTTGGTTCCCATTTCACAAAGAGCTTCAGATAACTCGAGTTGTTGACACGGTGTCACCTACAATATGTAGAGTGACTTGCCACTGGGTCTCTTTCTAAGCCTGACATCTTGAGATTTGAGGGCATTTCAGAGAATTCAAAGGATTCCATTTCCCACCCTACGCCCTCTCCCACTTCCTTACTCTGAAGAAAGAACAAAGGCTTCCGGCCAGGCAGCAAAATTCCTGGAAGTATCAATCAGTGAAATTCAGAGAAGCCAGGAAGAGAAGCCCAGCAGGTCTGGTCACATTACAGAGGGGTTCTCAACGCTCACCTGTGCCAGGTGCCTGAGCACTCAGCAAGTGTGGAGTGAGCCCTGAAGATTGGTGCAGGTGGTGAGGATGCTGCTGGGGGTAAGTAACCAGTCCAACTAAAAGATAAACCGGCAGTCACAGTGGGTGTGCTCCCATCTCATTCCCGCAGTCACCCAGCTGTCCTACCTGTCTGGGCGTGGTGTGGCAGCTGCTTCTGTTAGGAAAACATCTGGTGTGCATTGCAACAATCTCCCTGCCCCTTCCTCTCCCACACCACCAAGGAATTAATGACAGAAGTTAATTCCCTGGATGAATGAATGGCCACAGTAGCATGGATGTGATGGATATTGATTTGGAGATAGACTCAAAACATAGGCAGGGATCTTAAAAGTCAACTCAACCCTTTATTTTACAGATGAGACTAAGGCCGATACAAAGATTTATGTTCGTAAGTCATTCAGCTGGATAGAAGCCAGCACCTTAATTTTTCAGTTCCCTAGTGCAGATGCTGGAGCCAGTCTAATTGGCTTCAAATGCCAGCTGGTCACTGACCAGCTGTGCGACCAGGGTACAGTTACTCAGCCTCTCTAAGCACCAGGTTCTTTGTCTGTGAGATGGGAAATAACAGTGGTTGCTATTTCACATGGTTAAGAATATTAAATGAGCCCGGCAGTGTGGCTCCGTGGTTGAGCATCCACCCATGCACCAAGAGGTCGCCGGTTCGATTCCTAGTCAGGGCACTTGCCCAAGTTGTGGGCCCGATCCCCAGTGGGGGGCATGCAGGAGGCAACCAATCGATGTTCTCTCTCATCCATGTTTCTATATCTCTCTCCCTCTCCCTTCCTCTCTCTCTAAAATCAATAAAGAAAATAAAAATTAAAATTAAAAAAAGAATATTAAATGAGATAACTCTTATTCAGGGTTTATGTATACGTTCACATATGTTCACTAAGCATTAACAACTTTTGTTGTTGTTTTTCTTTTGAAAAGTATTCAACATTTCTGGTCCTGTTAATGAACAGATATTTTTATTTCTGTTCTTACTAATAGAACAGAAAAACACTTACCTTCTTAAGGCTTTCCAGTGGGTTGAAATGAGCATTCCCACTCAAAAAGAGTGAAGGTTCAATTTCACTCTTTTCTTTCCTCACCACTATCCCCTTTCACCCCCTCCCCACCCAGGGGGTGAAGGGAGATAGTAGGAATGTGGCTAGATAAAAGGAAGAACTGAATAGTCCATTTTGATGCTTTCACTTTCCTTCATTCTTCCTAGAGCCACACCCTTTCCTGTGAAATACATCCTTGGCAGGACTTGTGGAGAGCAGGGGTGGGGGGGGGGAATGTGAGGCAAAGGGCTTTCAGTGCAGGTTCAGTTGTTCCCCCCTCTGCCTCGAGCCTTGCTCCTACAGCAGGGAGCTCTGGTGGATGCCAATGCAAAGCAAACTCAACACATCTTTAATCATGATTTAGTCAAAGCACAATGCAGGTGGGAGTGTAACATGATTTACAGTCCCCCCAAAAAAATCTGTAATTTGTCCTGCCTTATTTACAAAGGTTTAGATGAACAACCTGAGGTTGGAATGTGATGCCTGTCAGCGGTTGCCTGGCAGGAGGTTTGTTTGGCCTGGTATCTGTGGTAACTGAACAGGCCTTGTCTTCCAGCAAATAATTGGGTGGGCTCAGCTACTAACTTCCAACCGGGCCATTATTTCTGCTCCTTCCACTTTAGTTGCTTCGCAAACATATTGAAAAGTGTCCTCAGCTGGACATTTTGTATCATTCCCTGCCTCTCTCTGCCCCAGGGTAACCTTATCGTCACAAACAAGGACAAGGACAACAACTAACAACACACAGTCAGCTCAGCTCACCATTCAAACAAAAGGCGAGGCTGTCTGGGGGCTTTCTGAGAACTCAGCGGGATCTTTCCCCGTGGCAATCACCTAGTTCTCATCAGCCTTCCCTGAGCTCTGCACCCCTCAGCTGGGCTATCACAGGCGAATGTGAATGCTGATTCTCACCGGGGCAGGGCTGGAATCCCGGCCTGACTTGTTCCCAAGTCATACAGTTCTCTACCTCTCTGGTTGCTTCTCTTGGCGTAATTACTGGCTACTGAACCAAGGCAATGCTTTTGATGGGTCCTCTCATCTCCATCGACTTGACACCACTCTGCTCCTCATATAAGGTTTGGGCTGTCAGTCTGGCAACCTCAAACACTTTGACCACAAGCAAGACAGAAGGTAAATAAGAAAAGGTCTCCCAGCAACCGAAACAATGATCGCATGCTGTAGGCTGGATTCACACACTCAAATGTGTGTAGGCAGGTAAGACAAAAAAGTAAGTGAAGCTGGTTGGAGGGAAGGAAAAACAGGGCTAGTGAATTCACAAGTGGCAATTAATACTTGGCTCTGGTGTCATGGATGTGAAGGGAGGGTGGGGACCCTGGTGAGGAGCTGTGCCCCACCTAAAGCAAACAGCTCCCTTTCAAGGCCAGCAGTCAATCCATGAAGCCAGTACTGCCAGCTCTTCCGATATTTTAAGAGAAGTGAGAAATCTGTGCCCTGGCCGGTTTGGCTCAGCGGTTAGAGCTTCGGCCTGCGGACTGGAGAGTCCCGGGTTCGGTTCCCGCTAAGGGCACACACCTCGGTTGCAGTTTGTCCCCACCCTGGTTGGGTTGTGTAGGTGGCAGCCACTAGATGTGTCTCTCTCTCGTCGATGTTTCTCTCTCTCTCTCCCTCCCACTCTATCTGAAGATAAATGCAAAATAAAAAATGTCCTCAAGTGAGGATTAAAAAAAAAAGAGAGAAGTGAGAAATCTGAATTTTATTTTTAAAAAATTTCCAAATTCTTCAAAGGATATCAAGTCATTAACAAAACTTGCAAACACAAGTGCGCCCCCACACATGCACCACCGGCCCGGGATGCCAGTTTATCACCTCTGGTTTAAGCACCAAAGGCTTACACCTGTCTTGAGGCTCAGCCTATTCACTCTTAGATTTGACGAAACCTTCGACTTTCTCAGACCGAAGCAGGTAAGAAGGCACAGATTAGAAGAGGGATGTAGAACTGCTAGGTTCTGGCTCCCCGGTGTCAGCAGTAGGTGATGGACAGAATGAGGTAGGCTGAAGGAAAACTCCACAAGCAGGTCAGTTCAAGATCATTCCGTATCAGGATGACAGCCACTCATTTGTACAGCTGACTAACCATTTTATTACTGTTGATTGATACCGCTAGCATTTGCAAGTATCAAATAAGTTAATGTCTATGCAAGGGCTTGAAGACTGACGATCAGTGCAAACTTTGGGCCAACCAGACCTTTGAAAACAGAGTCCTAACATTTAGTGAAATAGAAATATAAGTATATGAATAGATCTCTTCTACATATTTGATTTTTTTCTTTTTTATCCTCACCCGAGGACATTTTTCCATTTTTTGTTCAGACAGAGTGGGAGGGAGAGAGAGGAAGAGAGAGAGAGAGAGAGAGAGAGAGAGAGAGAGAGAGAGAGAGAGAGAAACATCGACGTGAAAGGGATACATCGAGTGGCTGCCTCCCATACGACCCAACCAGGGCCAGGGACAAACTGCAACTGAGGTACGTGCCCTTAGCGGGAACCAAACCCGGGTCTCTCTGGACCGCAGGCCGACACTCTAACCGCTGAGCCAAACCGGCCAGGGCTGCATATTTGATTTTTAAAAAGCATTTCTGAAATGTTTATTCAAAATAGTTGTTCTTTAACTCACCATTTTGTGCACCAAAGGATGGGCTTTCGGTTGTCTAGAAAATTCACAGTGATGACAACATTTTTTCCTAAAAAATTCTTAGGGAAATATGTGTACCACGTGATCCTGCCTTAGGGGCCAGCACTCCTGTGAAGGGCCAGGCAGTGAATATTTTAGGCTTGTGGACCATTTGGTTTCTGAGGCAGCCACTCACGCCTGCACGCAGCCGTGGGTCTCTGTGGCTGTGTCCCTGCTGAAACTGTGGACATCGGTGTCTCGGTGTCATATCGTTTTCATGCCATGAAATAGTCTTCTGATTGTTTTCCAACCATGTAAAAATGTAAAATCATTCTTTGTTTGTAGGCAGTATAAAACTGGGCCAGACGGAGCCCAGGGCCTGTGTGTTTTTTGCTGATCTGTGGTCTAGATTTTAATCATGTTCCTCTAGGCCAGTGGTTCTCAACCTTCCTAATGCCGCGGCCCTTTAACACAGTTCCTCATGCTGTGGTGACCCCCAACCATAAAGTTATTTTTGTTGCTACTTCATAACTGTAATTTTGCTACTGTTATGTCTTAGGCGACCCCTGTGAAAGTAGCACATTTCTTTCCCTTCTAGGTTAATTGCCCAGACTTAACTCTAGTTGTCCAAAACAAAACAAAACAAAAAAACCCCACAAGCAAAAATTTTACCTTTCGCTATATTCTGTTCAATTTCCAGGAGAAGAATAGGTGACTCTTTGTCTTTCTATGCAACTTTTCTGGTTCCAAATGTCTCCTCTGAGAAAAAAAAGACTGCAAATTCACAGGAACACCTTGCATGTCCAAGGTCTGTCCATCCTGGTATGCTTCTCAGACCAAATACCTCCAAACTCCTCCAACCCATATTTCTGAAGTTTGAATTGAAGTTGGAAGGGGATGGTATGGCATTTCTGCTAAGAGATAGTATTTGACAATTCAGCTGCTGCCAGGGGTGTGTATCTGGAAGATAATCTTTATCTTCTGAACATTTTCAAATAAATAAAGACAAAACAGTCTTAGAACAGAGATAGGCAGTGGTTTCCTCCAACTTGAATTTTAATAGCTCTCTTAAACTTTTGACTCATTTTCGGTTTATTCAATTTTAATAGCTCTCTTAAATTCTTGACTCATGTTCAGTTTATTCAATCCACTGTCATATTAGCTTCTTTCCCACAGAACCTGTCATTTACTGGAGTTTAGACTGTTAGGGCAGAATGCTTGGATAAATGCCCCGAAGCAGATGTTTCTTCTGCTTTCTTAGAAATTAAAGCTGGAACAAGTGTGCCACCAAGATGCGTCCGGTATTTGTACTTAGTGGAAGAAAATCTTTAAAGTTGATTTTCCCACGGGTTAAAGTGGCTTTAGATTCTAATTTCGTGTTTACCAATCCATCCTTCGAGATGACATCCTTAACTCTATCCTTTCTCTGCAAAAGCAATGGGAACATTGTTATAACTAGAGGAGGCTCCTTCCTGGGCTGCTGTGGTTCAGGCCCTCATGGTTGACAGTGTAAGTCTGATCATTACCCTTTAATGTGTCTTCATTGTGTTGCGACCTACATAACTGAGTGGTTTTGATTATAGCCTTTTTATTTTTTTCCAGTTTATTGATCAGTGCTGTTCCGTGGATCATAAATATCTAGGGCACTGATTCTTGATCCCAAGGTGCCCTGGGCATTGGAAAGGTGAGCAGAATGTGTGGCGGCAGGACTCAGGGGGACCAACTGTTCCAGATTACCCAGGACTGAAGGATGCCCCAGGCCATGGGATTTTCAATACCAAACCTGGGAAAGTTCTGGGCAAACCAGGACAAATTGGTCACCCTAGACGCCATCAGTCCTACCCACTCACTGCTGAACGATATACCCTCTAGAGGGAGGGGATTCAATAACTGATCAGTGTGGAAGGAAAAGAAGTGCTTAAATCATTCATCTGTGGGAGGAGCATGCAGATCATCAAAAGTCTGCAAGCCGTAGTGCATGAAAACTCTACATGACCCTTCCCCAAACAGCGGAGGCATGGGGACAAAATGATTAACATTTGTAGGGTAGCTCTACAGTGAACCTAAAAGAATGCACACAGCCCTGGCCGGTTTGGCTCAGCGCTTGGAGCGTCGGCCTGCGGACCAGAGAGTCCCGGGTTCGGTTCCCGCTAAGGGCACGTACCTCAGCTGCAGTTTGTGGCCTCGGTTGGGGTCATGTGAGTGGCAACCAGTCAATATGTCTCTCTCACATTGATGTTTCTCTCTCTCTTTTCCTCCCTCTCTCCCTCCTGCTCTATCTGAAGATAAATGCAAAAAATGTCCTCGGGTGAGAATAAAGAGAAAAATAAAATAAAGAATGCACACAAACTATTCTTGCTACATAGATGTTCCCCAGCGGATACAAGAATGCCTTAGTAACAACCTGCCTAATGATGGGGGAACCTAAGAGGAAAGTAACTGTGTTATTGCAGTGTTCACTGTATCTAAAACCCCTCCCTCCACACCACATGTGACTCGCGAGATCTGCTTTCTGCAACGTGAAGGCTAATAGAAAACTATGGGCTCTTTTGAATGGAAGTGCTTATTTAACATCTATAATAAATGGGCAGTGTAGCCAGAAAAAGTTAACTCATTTTACGGAACAGCGTAATCAACCAGCTGTTTGATCTCTCAGACTCTCAATTTCCAAATTTATACAACATTAGGATTGGAACTAGTGCCCCCCAAGGCTCCTTTCAGCTCTAAATGCTGTGATTACAATAGTTTCTGCACAGAATCAAGAGGAGGCTGCCCCCCCCCCCCCGGAAAACTGCCCTGGGGGGTTATGTTTAGACTGAGTAAGTGCAGACGAAAGTCCAAAACGCATAGGATAATTGACCAGAGATAAATCAAGAAAGCTTGGAGGTGAAGTGGAGGGCTGTTAGCTCAGACAAACTCAAGTCCACGGAGAGTGGAATCCAGACAGGGAGGTGCCCCACCTGCCGGGGAGACACCCAGCTCCTGGCCAGGACTTGGGGTCTGGGCGGCAGTTCTCCCAAGGGCCCAGGAGGGCCTTCGTTCTGTAAAACCATAAGAAGCTCAAGGAAGGAGCCCAGACTTGAAAGTTACAGAATTTCAATGAAAGAGGAATTTTCGAGCACTGGGGCTAAGGAAGAGGTGGCTGAAGAAACGACTGGAAGAGGGGGCTGATCATGGCAGGAAGCTAACTGCTGGGGGATGGTCTGAGTGCCTTCAGCGGGCTGTAAAGATGACGAGTTTGTCCTTGGGTATGTTCACAGTTAAGTTTTGATGTTTCAAGTCTGTCTGAAGAGAAAGATTAGGGGATTGGTCATTGCCCATCCATTCTCTAAACCTGCAGCACTGAAGTGGGTGCAGGGTAAATATATTTGGGGAAAACCTTCTGCCACTCATGGTTTTTCCAAAAGCATCTCCCAAAAGAATGCCACACACTGTGTGGGTCAGAAGACGAGAAAAAGAGGCTCTGCCATTGAGAAACCCCATTAAGAAATGGTTAGTCAGGAAAGTAATTAACCTCACCTGCCGCTTTGGAGTTAGCTTTCTAAGACTGCAAATTGTCCACTCTTAGGACTCAGAGAAAAAAAAAATCACCCCAAATCTCAGCAGGGTCATTTGCTTCACTAAATGATGGTTAACACCATCAGAGAAGCAGCCTTATAAAAGCCCAGACTGGTCTTTAAAGCAGGGCCTCTGCTGTTGGGCTGTTCTTTACATTTCTCTGGTGAAGAGGAAGACACACGCTGGTAAGCACGGACGGTGGGCTCAGAGCGAAGCACAGTCTGGCTTGAGCCAGGACTGCCCCCGAAACCAGCCTGGCATCGAGAAGCATTCCCAAGGTGAGCCAGGGGATCTGGAAAGACGGAGGGAGAGGGAACACAACAGTTCTGTTGCTGTTGACAGAAGCAGAAAGGACTTCAGGAAATGTCCCAGAAAACCTGAACACGGCCAGAAGACGCTATCTGCAGCTGACTCGTCAGGATTTGACAGGGAATCTAGTCTGTCAGTCTGTCTGTCTGTCTGTCTCTCTCTTTCTCTCGCGTGGTGGGCGTAGATTGGAGGGGATGATGATTTGCAGTTGACTGAGCAGCAGTGCTGAAGGGCATATTAAAAATTATTTCCATCTGACTTAATTCAGTAAATATATATATATATTTTTTTATCCTCACTTGAGGACATTTTCTCATTTTTTGTTCAGATAGAGTGGGAGGGAGAGAGAGGAAGAGAGAGAGAGAGAGAAACATCGACGTGAAAGGGACACATCGAGTGGCTGCCACCCACACGACCAACCAGGGCTGGGGACAAACTGCAACCGAGGTACATGCCCTTAGCGGGAACCGAACCCGGGTCTCTCTGTACCGCAGGCTGACGCTCTAACCGCTGCGCCAAACCGGCCAGGGCAATTCAGTAAATATTTATTTTTATCCCACTGGATGCTTGCTAGTTGGGCTGCTAAAAACAAAAACCAACCAAACAAACAAACAAAAAAAAACAGATCCCAAAGAGATGATGGCCCAGTCAAGGTAATATATTTACATTCATAATTATAATGTAAAGAAAATTACAGAAGGACATAAAAGAGGTACAACAAAGGTTACGAGCATGTATACAATTGAGAGAAAAAGATCAGGAAGAGCTTCCTAAATGACAAGCCACTGAATGCAGACCTATTAAGGTCATTATCTAAACGGAAGAGACGGAGGAGATGGCCCAAGTGAAGACAATGACGTGCAGAAAAGCACCAAAGGCGTAGTGGTTTTTCTGGAACGTCCCTTTCAGGGAAGGCAGCAGTGGGAATCGACAGTGGAATCATATTGGTGATATCCAATGGGAATATATTGATATCCAACATGCCATGCTGAGATGTTTATGCTGAATAATTCAAGAAGCTGTTGAAACTCACTGAAGCTTTTGGGACTGAGAAGTTATTCTTAGAGCTATGCCTGAAGAAAAAAAAATATGTCAACAGTGTTAGAAAGGTTTGAAGAGAGACCTGGGCCAGAGAGAACACTTGGAAGGGTCTAACAATCTACTTGAGAAGCACGGTGAGCCAGAGTGAGAGAGCAGTGATGGGAACAGGAGGTGCTACTCGCTAGACAGACAGAATGTGCAGAATGTGCTGATTAGATATGGGCCCTGCACGAGGCGAGGCTGGCTCCTTGGAGAACGGTGGTGCCAGTCACGGGGAGGCTGAAGTGTGTCAGTGAGGAGTGGAGGGAGGGTGGAGGGGTCATGTCAGCAGGTTCCTAGGGGAGCTGCAGGCAGAGATATCCAAAAGGAAGGGAGAAGTGTGGGCGAGGGCCTGGGAGCGCAGGGATGGGGCTGAGCTGTGGAAGTAAATGAGATCACCCAGGACAAAGAACAGCAAGAGCCAAACAGCAAACCGAGGGAAGACTTGAAGGGGATGTTCACTGAAAACTTAAATCTCCCTAACTCTGAATTTCACTGAGAACAGTGGCTCTAAAATCAACTTTTATCCAAGTCGTAATTTAGTAGTTGGTAACCAAGAATATGAAAAGAACAGAATTACCCATGTAAGACAAGTTTCTCAAGGAGGGATTATAAAAGCTATGCCCTTTCCCACATTTGGCAACATGATAACTTTTTCAACGTGGTGCGTGCGGTGGCTGGAAGTTCTGCCACAGAGCCAAAGGCCTGACAAAGTGTTGCTCAAAGGCTTCAGTCTTGGACAATTAGCTCTTCATAGCACTTTGACCCCATCTGCCTTACTAAGTGAAAACGACTTTTAGAAAAGAGTGATTCTGCCCCAGCCATGTAGCTCAGCAGTTGAGGGTCAACCCCTGCACCAAGAGGTCGCTGGTTCGATTCCTGGTCAGGGCACATGCCCAGGTTGTGGGCCTGATCCCCAGTGGGGGGCATGCAGGAGGCGGCCAATCCATGTTCTCGCTCATCGACATTTCTATCTCTCTCTACCTCTCCCTTCCTCTCTCTCTAAAATAAATAAATATAAATAAATAAATAGAGAAGTAAAACGATCTGAGTTTGTGCACTGATTTTGCCCATCACTAACTGTTCTAGAAATTCAACACATATTTACAGATTAGGTTGCAAAGTCCCTGTGGAAAGGAAGACAACATACAGTCATAATTCCTCTGGAACAATCCCTTGGGAACGTGTCATGTTAAAATGACACGAGTCCCCAAATCTCCAACATAGCCAATTTCCCTTTAATCGTGTTCCAGAGTGGTTTCTTCTAACGAGCACCAGATGAAGTAGTTGGCTCACGTTGAGGAGCTACGTTATGAGATGCACACTGCATCCTGACATTAGTGAGCCCCGGGGCCAAGACTCAGCATGGGAACGAGCAGAACCCACTTCACGCTCACTCCGGACCTCAGACTCACTGGATGGAATGGAGGGCAGAGTGGGATGGCTACAACTATTTAAACTTCCACACACAGTGTGTGTGTGTGTGTGTGTGTGTGTGTGTGTGTGTGTGTGTGAACGCAGCTGAGTTTGTGTAAGTTAAATAAATACAACCTGAGACTCCATTGCTCACGCACCAGGAGTTGTGCTAAGTACCAGGAAGATGAGAAGTAGCAGGTGCAGGTGCTACCCTTGAAGCTCAGCCTAGAAGGCCACTAGGAACACAAACAGCATTGCAAGACCACAAACAGTCTGGTGTGACACAGGAGGAGCGAGTCCACAGAAGCAAGAATTAGGAGAGGCTTTTCAGAGAATGTGACTCTAAGCCGAATTGTAAAGAAAAGCCCATCAGCCCTGGCCAGTGTGTGACGCATCTCGTTGGAGCATCATCCTGAACACCAAAAGGTGACGGGTTCGGTTCCCTGTCAGGGCACGTACCTGGGATTCATATTTGATCCCCAGTTGGGGCACGTAGGAGAGGCAGCTGATTGGTTTTTGGTTTTGTTTTTTCCATTTATCTTCAGATAGAGCAGGAGGGGGAGAGAGAGAGAAAAAAAACATCGATGTGAGAGAGACACATCGATTGGTTGCCACCCGCACAACACCAGCTGGGGTCAGGGACAAACTGCAACAGAGATGTGTGCCCTTGGCCAGAATTGAACCCGGGACTCTTTGGTCCGCGGGCCGATGCTCTAACCACTGAGAAAACCGGCCACGTCTGCTGATTGGTTTTTCTCTCTCTCTCCCTCCCTTCTTCTCTCTAAAATCAATAAAAAGCATATCCTTGGGTGAGGAAAAAGAAATGTGTTTTGAAGGGTCAAGTTTAATAAAAGTAACACTTTAAAAAAAAGAAAAGACAAGCAAATCAGTCAGATGAGAGAGGAGGTTGGAAGAGCATCTGAAGCATCCTGGCAGAAGGACTGGAAGGAGTCAAGGCAGGGAAGGTGGAAGTGGCACATTTGGGACCCCTAAGCCTTCTGGTAGAGCTGGAGTGCAGTCGGGGATGGGGTACAGTGAGAGAAGGCACTGGAAGGCCAAGGGGCCAGGCTGCCATGAGCCTGTGCCCAGTGAAAGGGCTAGAATGTCATGCTGGAAGTGATAGGGATCCATTAGAAGGTTTCTCAGGAGGAGAGAGATGTGATCACATGGTCAAGGTGCACTTTTAAATTTTTTATTAATTTTAGAGAGAGTCAAAGGGGGAGAGAGAGAGAAACATCGATTTGTTGTTCCACTTAGTTATGCATTCATTGGTTGATTCTTATATGTGCCCTGACCGGGGATCGAACCTACAACCTTGGTGTATCACAATGATGCTCTAACCAATTGAGCTACCAGGCCGGAGCCCAGGGTGCATTTTTATGAAGAGCATCCTGTCCCTGTGGAGAATGGGTTTAAGCAGGCTGAGAATGGAGTCAGGGAAAGTACTTAGAAAGAAATTAGACCCTTGTAGGAGAGAGATGGGGAGAGATGGATTGCAGCCAGAAACGGAGAGGAGGCCGATAGCAGATCCAGTTCATTGACTGTTGACGCTGTACCTGGCACCATTGTCTTGCTGCTTCTGCCCATAGCCCTGTGAACGGGGTGCTGCCATGAGAGTAGGAAACTTATTTGTCTCATTCACTGCCATATCCCCATACCTACTGCAGCTCTCGTGCTCAGTAATAACAACAACAATTATAAAAACTAACACTAAAATTATGTGCTTGTCCAACTCATTTAAGCCTCCCATATTTGATATGAATATTATTATTTTCTCTATTTTACAGATGGGAAACTGAGGCCCCCAAATTTAGGTAACTTATCCAAGGTCACACAGCTTGTACATGGCTGAGCAGGGATTCAGATTCAGGCAGTGTGGCTCCAAGGTCCACGCTTTCACCATTTCTGCTACGCTGCTACTCCAAGACTGAGCTTCACCGATGTCAGGCCACATGGCTGATGATGGGGGAGCAAGGGTTCCAACCTGGTTCTCCGACTCCGGAACCCAAGCTCCAGGGAAAGGTAAATCGACAGGAATCGGGGTGATGAGAACTAGAGAGCTTGCGGTAACAGAGGGTGGTATTGAAATCGGGGGCACACAAAGGGAACGTAGGAGCTGAGTTCTGAGAGTAGGATGTGAGGTGCCCGTGGCCCACTCTCTCCTTCACTGTGCTCTGCTCGTGCAGCCGGGCACACCCTCAACCCCTGCGCTCCCGTCCTCACATCTGTAAAATGTGGACGTAAGTACTGACTGGACAACATTCTTGGGAGGATTAAACTGAGGTAATGCGGACCCACAGGCAGATGTTCAATAAACAGTCATTTCCTCATCTTTCCAGCACCTTCTGCTCACCTGGAAAAGCCAGCAGTTCCAGGAAAATGGGCTATAAATACCATGATGACAGAAGGAACAAGAGAGAACATTCTTGGGTGGGTCCAATTATATAATCATTCCATAAGCTTAAGAAGACTTACAATTAGCTAAGTTTCATTTTCTGAACACTTGTATTGAAATGATAAAATGATGACTTTGTAAAACGAGGTTCAATTTAATGTAAACGTGTAACATTAATCTTACCTCTCCTTCCCCTAGATGTTTCCTTTTATTCTTATTTCTTGCTAGGTATATGTAATATTTGTCTTTGAACAAGACATATATTTTATTTTATTTTTTTTTCATTTTTTTCCCTTTATTGATTTTAGAGAGAGAGGAAGGGAGGAGAGAGAGATAGAAACACTGATGAGAGAGAACATCCATTGGCCACCTCCTGCATGCCCCCCACTAGGGATCGGGCCCACAACCTGGGCATGTGCCCTGACCGGGAATCGAACTGGTGACCTCTTGGTGCATGGGTCAACGCTCAACCACTGAGCCACACCAGCCGGACTGAACAAGTCACATATTTTAATCTTAAATTTTCTGATCTGCAAAATGGAAACAATAGCTCTCTTACCGGGTTCTTATAAAAATTAAAGGAGCTCATGTATAATAAATCCTTTTGCAAACTGAGTACTATCCAAATATAATAAAAGAACATTATTAAAAATGGGTGTATGAGGGAAAAGCCGTATGCTTACTAAGCTCATGCCACTTCCACAAAAGCAGTTTAATTAGCCTTCTCCAAGTTAAGTAGCTCATGTGCTTACAGCTATGTATCTCATTAAATCAGCAATTTTCAACCAAGGTGCCACCAGAATTTTTAAAACATGCAGTACCTGCCTATTTAATCAGGGGCACTGACCTCTTTTCCCTTAGATTGTCAAATAAAGAAATGACAGGAGCCAACACAACAACAGCCGTCCGATGTGAACGAATAAAAATTATACCTATTTTTCTTGTCAGATCTGTAAAAACTATAACATACTTTTTGGTGTGCCGCAGAATCTTAGCAATGAGTTTATGTGGGCCATGAGATGGAAAAGGTTGAAAATCGCTGCATTAAATCTTGCCCCTCTGATGTGTGCAGATGGTCAGAACCACCCTGCAGTGGGCTGTGCTTCTGTCTGCCCAGCATCACCCTGAGTAACCGTCCTCCACCAGAGCCTGCCCCGAACCTCTAGCTCTAGTGTGAGAAAGTGACCCAAGAAAGGCTGGCCAGCATTCTTCCCCCCTGTTTTATTTAAGGATAGGGATTTGGACCAAGCAGAACCAATCTGAGGACTCCCCTGAGCTGTTGCTAGAACTATCAGGGAAAAGACTGTTTTCCCCTAGAACTGCCAGCTGTCAGAACCAAACACCTGGAGCTACTTCTGACACCATTTCTGACACCATGTGGGGAGAACCTGCCTCAAGGAGACCTCCAGGGACAGAGGCGGAGAGATAAGGTGACCAACTCACCCAGTTTGCCTGGGACATTCTTGGTCTGAGCACTGAAACATCCATTCCAGGGCCCACCCTCGGACCTGGACAAACAGGGATGGCTGGTCTCCCCACAGAGAGATGACCTGGCAAAAATAATCCTGAATGTATTGTTACAACTTTTTTTTTTTTATCCTCACCCGAGGACATTTTTGCATTCATCTTCAGATAGAGTGGGAGGGAGAGAGGGAGGAAGAGAAAGAGAGAAATATCGATGTGAGAGAGACACATCGACTGGCTGCCACCCACACGACCCCAACTGGGGCTGGGGACAAGGTGCAACCGAGGTATGTGCCCCTAGAGGGAACCGAACCCGGGACTCTCCGGTCTGCAGGCCGACGCTCTACCCGCTGAGCCAAACCAGCCAGGGCTGTTCCAACTTTTGATCCAGCTTCCCTGGAGCCCCCCTGCGCATCTGAACGCCGTGTCTCGGCAGGTTCTGGTGTCTGTACGCATTCCAGTTGCGTTTCTGTCACTTGCAACTCAAAGAGTCAAAGCACATTCCCAGAGAATGTGCACATATAAATAACACTCAAAGTTTAAAAAGCAAAAATAAATCCAAGTGGGAAACACACTATTTTTAGAAGAGAAAAATGAGGAAATGTGACCATGTAATCATTTCTGAGACTGAGATCATTTATTTGACAGAGGAGCTCTGAAAAAAAAAATGTATACCAAGTGGAAAGGGAAGAGAAGCAAATGAAAGCATTCTTATGGAAAAAAAACATCATGGCATGAGAAAGGTCAGAGTCATGCATGAGCGAAAACTCACAAGAACAAACTTGTGCAGTGAGAGAAAAAGGAGCTGAAGCGAAATCCTGTAGCAGCTTCGCCTTTTCAACAGAGACGGGCCGGCCCTGGAGTGGGACAAGTTAGCCAGAGGGATGGAGGAGAAAACTAGACCACCACCAGCTTCTGCAGATGCTGGAGAACTGGACAAGACTTCAGGCAAAAATCTAAATGGCCTCTGACACTCTGCCCTGGGACAGGTAGGCAAAAGAAAATGCTAGAGGAATAATCAGAAAAGCCAGAGAAAATGGGCTTTTCTTAAGGAGACACAGTAGCAGTGATCCCAAAGATCGGAGAAGTGCCCTGGCCGGTTTGGCTCAGCGGTTGGAGCGTCGGCCTGCGGTCCAGAGAGACCCGGGTTCGGTTCCCGCTGAGGGCATGTGCCTCGGTTGTGGCTTGTCCCCGGCCCTGGTTGGTCGTGTGGGTGGCGGCCGCTCGATGTGGCCCTTTTGCGTCGATGTTTCTCTCTCTCTC
Source organism: Tadarida brasiliensis (assembly GCA_030848825.1). Classification (NCBI taxonomy): domain Eukaryota; kingdom Metazoa; phylum Chordata; class Mammalia; order Chiroptera; family Molossidae; genus Tadarida; species Tadarida brasiliensis. The sequence goes on from CM061264.1 coordinate 86,418,079, forward strand.
CCTCCTACTCTATCTGAACAAAAAATGTCCTCGGGTGAGGATAAAAAATAAATAAATAAGTAAAAACAAAGATCGGAGAAGTTAGAGCATGTAAGTGTGCAGCAAAATTCGGGGTGAGGGGCTGCTGCGCAGCTGGGTGCTTTGTACTGTGAGTCAAAGAAATCTGTGCTCCTGGGTTTCCTCTGAGGATGCGGCCAGAGGAGGGGTCTAGACTATCTGTCTGTATACAGGAGCCACAGAGGATGGAATGACAGCCACTCTGTCTGGCCTCCTTGAAGAAGGATGTGAGACTGGGGCTCCCAAGGCACTCTTTCTGGCCCCACCATTTCTGTTTCTAAAGCCACATGGAAAAAGCCTAAGGACTGAAAACCGAGAGGGAAGTTATTTTCACAACAGAGAGACAACATAAAAAAGCAGCTCGAAGGTATGTGATTTAGTGCTACTTCTATAAATATCCTTTTTATTGAGTCCCACCAACTTTAAACTATTTTCACTTTGTTGATATCTCATTATAGGGTACTAATCATTTTCTTTTTTGTTTTAATCCTCACCTGAGGGTGTTTTTTCTATTTATCTTCAGACTCTTCAGATAGAGTGGGAGGGAGAGAGAGGGGGAGAAAGGGAGAGAGAGAGAAACATTGACGTGAGAGAGACACATTGACTGGTTGACTCCCGCACGACCCCGACCAGGGCCATATGAACTGCAACCGAGGTACATGCCCTTGACTGGAACTGAACCCAGGACTCACTGGTCCGAGGGCCCACGCTCCACCGCTGAGCCAAACTGGCCAGGGCTAATCATTTTCTTGGTCATATCACTCTTGTGGGTGTTTGGGGGAACCCATATGCCTGTGCAGGAGCTTTCCAACGAAAACACTTTAATTGGGATGTTTGGGAGAAAGAGAAGAGGCAACTCGGAGGAAGGGAAGGAGAAGCCCTCTCTGACCTGCTCATTTGCAAAAAGGATGCTTATGCTGTATCTACTGAAGAACTTTCCCCTTAAAACATGACATTGAACACGGGACTGATATGGTTCAAGCTTGTCTGGTAATCAAGAAGCAGATTCACACAGCAAATCTTCAACCACAAAGAATGCTCAAGCCTAAAACCTGGGGAGTGACTGGAGCGAGGGACTGAAGTCTACGTTGCCTTTGAGGATGAGATCGCCAACACTGGGGCTAGAGCAGCGGTTCTCAGCCTGTGGGTCGCGACCCCTTTGGGGGTCGAACGACCCTTTCACAGGGGTCGCCTAAGACCATCGGAAAACACATATTTCCGATGATCTTAGGAACCGAGACACCGCTCCTCTCTCCGTCTCCAGGCGGGTCGGCCCACATGCAGATACGCCCACATACAACATGAGGAACTGTATGAAAGGGTCGGCATTAGGAAGGTTGAGAACCACTGGGCTAGCGTGTTCGATGATTTGTTTTCTTTAATTGCTGTAATTCAGGAAGGCCCCTCCTACGAGCAGGATGTTCTTTTGCTGTGTCCCCGACCCAAGATGTCATCCAGAGTCTAAGAAAGGAAGGCGGCAACGCCCCAGGAAATGTCACATTATCCTGAAAAACTTGCCTTGCAGAATCAGACCTGGCAGCCCGCTCTCTTCACAGCGCTGTCACCCCCACTTCCTACAAGGGAAATGGGATGCATTCGCCAGAGCTAATGGGTAACTCGGAGTCCAGACTCCCCAGCATTTCCACCTTCCTATAAACTCCTGACTGCCACGTTCCGGGGGTCTGTGTGGTTCTGGCCATTGTGTCTTCTGCAAAGAGAAGCGTGTGCAGGAACAAAAGGGGTCTTCCTACCTGTGCCCCCATTTTGTAAGGATGAGATCTGAGGTTCCCAGAGGTTATGTGGTTTGCACGGGGCCCTACTGTTGCTGAGACAGCAGAAGCCAGCGTGCCACCCCGAAGACCTACCGCAAACACGGCTTTCTCTCCTCGCCTTCCTAGGTGTCGCTCTGGGCCCCCACCCTGTCTGTTTGATGAGGGCTGGGAAAGGAGGAAGGGGCTAAGGAAAAAAAGGGGTGGTGGTGAAAGTTTCTTTTTTTACCTTGATTTTCTTACACTGATTTGACATTGATAAGACTGACTGTCCTGTCAAAGTAACCACAGATGCTTAATACTCATCAAAACCCATGTTTTTCTTTCCTTAAAAAGCGACAGTTCAGGCTTTGCTAAGTTACAAAATGCCTTCGTGTCAGTATGATGTCTAAGGAAACACACGGCTAGAACCAAACTTTTGCAAACCTGAAGGTAACAGTGAAAACAGAAAGGAAATAAATATTTAACTATGAAAATCAGCCTGTAAGTCCCTAATAGTCTCAAATTCTATGTCAACGATGGAAACAACAGATAAAAGGTGAGAAGATGGGGCCGCAGGGACAGGGAGGTCAGGAGGAGAGCGTGCCCAGGACAAGGGCCAGCCCCGTCACCCTGGGACGCAGAGCCCGGGCGCAGTCCTGCCCAGAGCAGGCTGGCGTGTCTGTCGCCCAGCAGGCCCTGCCTGCAGCCTGAGAGCACCTACCAGTGTTTCCAGCTTGGCAGCGGTCCAGCCACCAGAACAATGATTGCTTTTCTCTTGCCATAATAATGCTGTCGAGTCCATCAGAGATCCTTTTTGTATTTTTCATTGAGTCCCAAGCATGCTGTTTCCTTCAGAAGAAATCCTATCGTGTTTTATATAGTTTTAAAAACAGTTGATCTGCTCCATTAGTGAAAGTAGAAATGTTTTGACGAAAAAGAAGAGTTTCTCTTAGAATCTCATTATTATCCAAAGTAAAAAACAACTATATATATACATGCATAAATATATATATACACATAAATATATATACATATATACATATATATGCATGCACACACACATTATATATATAAATTAAATCTATACCTATGATATGGCACATGCCTGAGTCCACATATTTCTCAGTTTCCTGGGTCTTAGGGAGATCGCTGTGGTGCCACAGTAAAGCCTTGCACTTTGCCATTCATTCATTCATCCACTCACTCATCTAATATATATTTATTGAGCATTTACTATGTGTTCCAAACATTGAAGATACAGCAGTTAACCAGCTAGAAACGGCCTGACTTCACGGAGCCAATGCAGAGGAGACCAAGAACAAACCCCTGCAAGTACGTTAACATGACAATTCCAGATGGTGATAAACTCGTTAAAGGAAAAGCAGGGTGGGGTGGTCAGCTCAGAGAACATCTGGCTGATAAGAAGGAGCCTGTGCCAGGCAAGAGGTAGGCAGGAGAATGGCCGAGGCAAAGGCCCCGGGGTAAGAGTGAGTCTGACAAATTTGGGAGAAAGAACTCTAGTGGGGATTGAGAACAATAATATCTATTGTGGTAAAGATTCACTAAGATGATAAATGCAAAAGAACACGATGGACTGCAAAGCAGTACCACTGAAAAGTATTATTTGGCCGTGCTACAGTACTGCATTATCACATAAAAAACATCATTCTGCATTTAGAAAGGATTAGGGTGAACTCTACGTTTCAGTTTTCATCTTCTATTCAAATAAAAAGGAGCCGGCTCTCGAGAAGCCCTTTCAAGTGTGGCATCACCATCCCGTCAAACACGGAATCTCACATACCTGGAATCCTATTGAGCGTCACCCAGAAATGTTCATCAGGACTGAAAGTGTCTTTGGACCACTGGAGCAAATCAACAGCCCGTGGGTCACGGAGAACAAAGTTGGAAAATTCTCTTGACAGAGCCACATAGGCAGAGCCAAAATAAATGGTGAGATTGTGGGGAGGAGGTGGCTTCAGAGCCGTGGTTCTTATCACATAGGAAAGCTCTTTACCCAGGTGCTCTCGGTGCACATATTTAGTCCTGCCAATCGCATGAGCTGGGGGCAGCACCCCAGGAGTAATGTTTTTCCCTTTAAATCCTTTCAGATACTGCACTATTTCCTTGTTGGTTTTCAGGGGGAAATCTTGCCCACAGGTGTTGATGGCGTACTTCCACGGGACCTCCGAGGCCACCAGGTCTTTGATGCAGTTCAGGTCAGCCTGGAGCCTGGAAATCCCACCGTAGACCACCGGCTCCGCCTTGGAAGCCAGAAAGGCATTTGGGAAGCAGCTCAGTAACTGCTCCACAGCATCTTTAAATTCAACTGTCGCCTTTTCATCCACATGAACGCAGTAGACATTTTGGGGCATGTAAGTAGCTCTGAAGAGCCTTGCAAAGGTATCGAAATTGTGATGGATGACCATTATATATGCCAAAGGAAATTCAGCCTCTTCTTTGGACAAAGGGGCCGTGATGTAGTGGCTCTGGGTCAGATATTCTTTGCAAGAAGACTTCTCATATATCATTAGTCTGTCTCTCCACAGGAAAGGTGTTTTGCCTTTGATAAAGGATGTGCAAACTTGAGTCAGCATCAGAGTGTCTGAATTATTCTGCCTCTGGAAGCTTTGCTCTCCCCCAAAACTGAACACATAGAACACGATGAAAACGATGACACAAGAGACAGAAACTATAAAGAGGTAACGCATCGATGAAGACATGCCTCAGAGAGGAGCGAGATTTCAAAGACGGTGAAAATCTGTAAGTCCCTTCCCCAACTTACTTTTTCCTCTGAGTTCTTATTTTGGTACATACTCCAGTAATTTCTACCCTGAAGGCGACGCTGTGAATTTATTCAGTTTCATGCCGGGAGTCCAGCTGCTGGCTCTGTCCTCATGCTGATATTAGCAACTGATCCCGCCTCGTTCTCTGCCTCTCTCAAACCGCCTTTGTCTAAATCCCAGTGGCAGGTTGCTTAAGCCCAGCCTTGCTCCCTCCTTCTGCCTCCGGGCTTGCATCTGCGCGCTGTTTCACGAAAACCCTGCTAACTGCTTTCCCCTGCAGATTTAGTTTCTCAGATCTCCTTCCTTTCATTTCCCATTCCCCTGCCTCCCCTCCCCCACCCCTTGTTATTGCCACTCGGTGAATTAGCACGGGCGAAAGCCAAAGTTGAAATGATGTGTTCTGGCAGGCATGTGTTTCCTGCTAGTCATCTGACAGGCTGCGGCACTCACCCCCTCTTGCTGCTCATGGCAATGATCCATAACCTGGCCCCTGGCTCTCCCAGCACGACCCATGGGATCTAACGTAGCCTCTGCTCTCGTATCTGCCGCTTTGATGAAAAAGAACGACTGAGGTGACAAGTCCGATAAACCTCATCCATCCCAGCTCTTTGAGAAGCTCTCCTGCCCTGCCCCTCGGTGGTCTAAAGCAGGAGATTACAGGAGATCCAGTCCCGGGGGGTCTGAAACAGCAGGGATCCTGGTCCTGTGACTGAGATTAGGCGACAGCGCCTCTCCTCCCACTTCCAGCATCCGCTGTGGGGCCTGTCATAGGGTTAGGGTGAACTCTACGTTTCAGTTTTCATCTTCTATTCAAATAAAAAGGAGCGGCTCTTGATGTTGGGGGCAAAGGGTCAAGTTTCAAGCTACATCCTCTGATTTAGATGAGACCTTGAAGCTTCACTGCAAAGAACTTGAATCCAGGCCACAAGTGATGTTCAGTCAAGGGACCCCGGGGCTGTTCAGGCTTTACCCACCCAGAGCACATCATCTAATGCTCAGGGAAGTGCTTTATTGCTGCCCAGGTACGTTGATCAACCATCTAGGAAATGAATGTTCGTTTTCCTATTTGTAAACGAATAGTGTTTTGGCTGAGGAGCACCAAGCTCTTCCTCTTAAAACGTTCTCTTCTTCAACCTTTCACTTTTCCACCAGCTACTTTTGAATATAAATTAAGATATTTTATTTAAAATGGCGGAAACACCAGTTCAACTAGGGAATGCCTTCCCATGGCTCCTCACTGTTGATCTGAACTCAGCACCTCAAGGCCTCCACACTCCAGTCTCAGGGTGCAGACTGGGCCCCGCCCCACCCCAGGGAGAAATAATGTCCTTGAATGCATTTTCTCTCCTTCCTTTGGAAAAGTCTCTACCCTGCTGTTAAAGGACTAGAATACAGCTATGCTGACTGCTTGCTTTTAGCACGGGGCTGGGGGGGGGGGAAGCAATGCCACCCCCAGGATCCGAGGCACCCACTCCCACTGAGTGGTTCATCCTTCTCGTTCTCACTGTTCCCCTTGCTCGGTCTCTCGGCTTGGACATCGCTTTCCTCTCTGCCTTCAGACTGAACTGTCCTCATTCTTTAAGACCTGTCACAAATAAGCTCTGCACAGACGCCACCTCCGGATTTGTAGGCAAAGCGGGAAAAGGAAATGCAGCCACTGTATCAGTAGAGCAGATCAATCTCATTCTTGGTGTGTCTATGGAGTAAAGCAAAGAAAATAACCAAACCTTCATGACAATGGAAAATTCAATCCCAAGCTTCTCTTTTTCTAAATAATTCCTCTAAATATTAGGTTATTGTGCATTCTGTTTCAAAACAACAGAGAATAATTTCAGTATCTAGTCTGACAAAGCCTGTTGACTTAGAATGAATGTTAAAATATTTGCATTTTGACCAAGTGTTTGGTACACAGATCCATAAGTTAACTAGGCCAACGGGGCTATTAACATGATTAATTCCAAGTGGCCAATGACACAGGGGTTCAGTATACACAGGCATTAGCAGTGTTTCTATATTAAGAAATATGGACAGTAGCCAAATTAAGAACTTTCATAATACCTCTGTATTCAGTCCATTACTTCAAGTGGCATTGTTTTTGTGCTGAAAATATAGCTGTTTTTCCTCTCTGCCCTTTCAGCTGTCCTTGGGCCAATTTCCTCCACCCTCAGGTTCTGTTTGTAAGAAATTCCTATAGAAAAACTTTTTAAAAAACCTCATAGGTATCAGGCCTGCTTATCCCGAACAGACACCATGCGTTTTTCTGCTCCTGAGACTGAACCACTCAGTCTTCCCGCCTGCCTCCGTCTGCAGGCAAGGACAGGGGTGCCTCCCGCCGCCCTGGCAACCGCGCCTGTCACTCACTGTGTAAGCAGTTATTCCTGCACTAGCCAATTATTCTGGCTAGACATGTTTATCCTCCCCTAGGGCCACCTTGCAAGCTTACTCTTTGTTCCATTTAGAAGTCTTTATTTTTTTGTACATGTTAAAGAAAATTTTCCAGTTGTGATACTACCTAGAACACAGCTCCAAAATGAAGAGGGCGTCCTTTCTTTGCAATGATGGGAGACTCAGATCTCAGGGAAGTAGAAATAAGCAAAGAGGAGGAAGCATGTCCTCCGACACCGACACCTCGGCCCCTCCAGGCTCGGCGTGGGAAGGGGTAAGAGAACACTTGCCTGGCGCTGGAGGAGGTGGGGCAGGGGGCCGCGCAGGGTGCTCTGGCCAGGCTGTCAGACCCTCAGGGAGGCGGCCGGCGGTCGTGAACGCCCTGCGCGTTGTGCTGCTGCCAAAGAAGCGCCACCAAAGACTTTTGGTGGAGGGGTGCTCCCAGGCAGCGTGTGCCAGCTGGGGGAGGAACAGGAGCAGGATGGATCGTGGTGTGAAAGTGCTTGTCTGCCCCCGTATGCGCAATACACACATTAATAATAAAAAAACTATTCCATGTAAATGAAGTCTCTCAAATTACGAGGTAAAGGTGCTAACTACTTCTTAATATGTTTCCTAGAAACAATTCCAAGGCTCTAACGAGGCCTTTAGGCCTATAGATATTCACAGAGCATCAGATACTGCATATTGTTTGAGGCTTTTCTTAAATAAAGAAACAAACATAGGGAAAGGATTTAAAGTCCCAGGGACACTAAGGAATTCACGATTGGGAATTAGAGGAAAGTCTAGACTTATTTTGCCATCCCCTCAACCCTGTAATGTAGATAGATGTACATTACCTTATTTATACTATTTATTTACTCATTTATATGTGTTGAATGAATGAATGAATGAATGGATGGATGAATGAATGAATGAAGTGGTCCACATCCTCCACGGTTCCAGGTACCCATGGGTAAATGAACTCTCAATCAGAATTGGAAACACAGAAACTGGTATCTTTTATTATGACTAACAAAAACTCTGACCACACTACACAGATAGATCAAATAACAAAAAAAAAACCTCCACAACTTTTAATCAAATTTCTGGGGGAAACCATGAAAAATGTGTTTCTCCTTGTGTGTCAAGGAAGGGTTGTCCACTAACTCCCACAACATTATTCACCGGGCATAGTGCAAGCCACTCTACACCTTTCACTGATTATGTGACCTTAGATCTCTCTCTCTTGCTTCATCTTCAAACAGGAGATTCTCTGCGGTACTTCCAGCTTCAATGAGCTATAGTTCAGTATGTGTGAGGTGACGGAATTCACGTGTGAGTATGGTCCCTGTCCTGTACGAGATTATATCTTCCCTACGATTCAAAAGACATACAACAGAAAATATAACCAACGAAACAGGGAAGACCATGGATAAGTTCCAAACAAGAGGTTACCTACTAAAGGTCATGGGAGCTCAGAGGACAAAAAGCTCCCTTGGAGCTTGAAAGGTCAGAAAGGATTTGCACTGGTTGGATTCAGACATGCAGAGCAAGGAGGAGGCATTGCAGTCGGAGAAATCTCAGAGAGAGCAAGAACACCGAACAGGAAAGCCAACGTAGAGAACCTTCCCCAGGGGTGGGGTGGGGGGCGTGAATCTAGGACTTCTTTGGCGTCGCAACAGAGAAAAACATTCAAATCAGTAAACCATTATCTCAAAGTACCAGAGTGAGAGGTGAACTCCAGGAGGGCTGGCACGTTTGCCCCATTCCTAGCACAGCCCAGCGACTCCGCGAAGGCCTGTGTTCAATGCTTGCTGAATGGGTCCAGAATCATCTGGGCATTTGAAAGTGCAATTTTCAACTACGGAAAAAAGGAGTGTTGAAGCCCATGTTTACACAATCTTTTAATTTCTGTATTAGAATATCATGAGCTAGGAGAGCCCTCCATGACTTTTTTCTTTAAGCGGATTTCTAGTTATCCAGAGCTACGGATTTACTGTGTGAGTGGCACCTTGTCCTTCTCTTTCAGCATCCGCCTGCAGAGACCTAACCATAGACCATAGACGCACATCAGCACTGACCTCTATTCGCACCCTCTCGTGCATCTTACCTTTGTTTAACTGCACGTACTAATTCAGACTTCATCACCTTTTCATAATTGTTCTGGGACTTGTTTTTCCATTCTCAATTAACTGCTACTCTTTAGTTGGGAAAGAAATTGAGGGGACACAGGCTCAAGCAGAAACACTAGGCTTATAATGTGAAATAACAGCCAAAAGGGTACCTGAAGGTCTGGCTCCGATAACATTTGTTGAAGGAGCTGTGAGAAGCTAAGTAATATTTGCAGAAAGGTTAGGTAAATGAGGGGAGATTGGATCCATTCTTGGGCTGTTCCCTGAAAGGTCATTCTTGTGTGGTTTGCTTCATTATTATAGCATGTCATGGTGCAAGTCACTCTACACCTTTCACTGATTACGTGACCTTAGATCTCTCTCTCTTGCTTCATCTTCAAACAGGAGATTCTCTGTGGTACTTCTAGCTTCAATGAGCAATAGTTCAAAATGACTCAGGGAGTCATTCTTAATTACAAAATATCAGGATTAATTTTTTTTCCCCTTGAAGTAAGAATAATTCACCAGAAAGCAGAGAATGGTGACAATCCAATTCACTTTGGACAGTCACGTGAGTGATTCTGTTCTGGGTGGCCAGATGGTTTGTAAATGGAGCTTTTTTCCTAATGATGATGATCATGGTGTTAAAGAGGAGAAGGAAGGAGACATTGCCAAACACATCTTTAACTGAAATGACAATTCTCCCATAACTGAGAGTCCTCCAGTGGGGTTCGCTGGGGAAAATCCACCTTCTCGTGGGACCCAATCATTTTTACTTTCTACACCATTCATCTAATTAGCAACAGAAGACGTTGTTGCCTAGATCACAAAACCCAAAACACGGTTTCAAACTCTCATCTTAGAGAAGGGGAAGAAGTTCAATGTACAGAATGTTAAAGGCCTCGGTGGCAGATCCAGAAAAGGGTCATGCTAGATCATATCATGGTAGTGTGAGCTGAAATGATCTGCATCTGATTTGGATGTAGCAAAGGTGTCATGGAAACACTTCCTGGCTGCTAAAACAGCTAAGCAAATGCTTGGAAAAGACAGTGTACACAGATTCAAATAGGCACATTCAAAGCATGCACAGAGAGGTGGCAATCTTCTGGTAGCATAAATGTGGCAATTAGAAATATGAAGAGCCTGAAATTTAGGGGCATAGAAAGTGAAAAATAAGTGACCCAATTATCATTTCACGATGAAACTTACCATATGTAAATTTACATGTGGAAGTTAATTGCTTAATCCGAGCAGAATAACTGACTCAAATGTTTTACCAAAACATTTATTTTCAAAAGCATTCAGCCAAACTAGGGGTGTCTATGGCTTGGGGTTAAGAATAGTTTGCAAACTTCTGTTTAACATCTCATCCCCAGAAGCGGTTGTTAAAAATACAGGTTACGGGGCCCTGACCCGAAGAGGTCAGTAGGTTTCAGATGAAACTTAATAATTTGCTTTTCCAACAAGGAATTGGGACCAACGTTTGAGAACCAAAATTCTTTTATTTTTTTCCCCTCAATGACCACACTTAATCCATTTTCCAATAACTAAGCAATTTACTGCAAAACAACCAATGTTTTAGGATAAAACATACTATACAATTTGGAAATGCTTAATAAACACGAACTCAAATGGTAGATTACCTGAGCCCTTGTAAAATTTACTATGGAAAGCAACTGGTACTCCTAGGAAGAATGAAAGGAAACCAATATACAGAAAGGGGCTGGTGCTCTTATTTAAATGAGAGAAACCCTAGATGCAAGTTGTCCTGCCCCGAAAACAGTCTCTAATTTCCTGTACACGGAGAGCACACCTGCGCGTAACCCCAGTCTTTCAAAAAAAATGTGGAATAGGGTTATTTATTGACAAACACGGATGTTTTGAGTATCTAGTGCGCTGTAAGTTGAATGAGAGGAGGGTGTAGGAGAAGAATTTAAAAAATAAATGAGAAAAAGGCAGAAAACACCAAATCCTGGTGCAGACGTGGAGCAGCCTGGATGCTCGTGCACTGTGCGAACTGGTACAACTCCGAGAAACTGGCAGTCTCCACTAACGCTGAGCATCGGCACGTCCTGTGACCCAGAAATTCCATCCCCAGGTATGTAGTCAACAGAAATGCGTCCTGTTTAAGGAAGGACATAGAGCTCCATGTTCACGGCAGACACACTCATAACAGACCCAAACACCACCCACAGTTATTACAGATCAGGGTTTCCCGCCTGGCACTGTTGGCATTTGGGGCAGAATAAGCTCCTTGTGGGCACTTTCCAGTGCATTTTAGGAGGTTCAGTGGCATCCCTGGCCTCTACTACTAAATGCCAGTAGTCTCCCTGCCCCCCTCAAGTTGTGACAACCAAAAATGTCTTCAGATATTGATAAATGTTCCCTAATGGGCAAAATCATCCCTCCCCACCTCACATGCCTCCTTCTCTCTACACAGCAACAGAAACGAGTAAGTATCAGTACCCGCGACACAACAAGTGAATCTCACACACACAACATGGAGCAAAAGGCGCCAGACCAGAAAAAAGAGCACAGGCTGTGTATTTCCATTTATATAAAGGACAACAGGTCAGAGTGACTCAACCTTCCTAATGCCATGACCCTTTAATACAGTTCCTCATGTTGTGGCGAGCCCCAACCATAAAATTATTTTTGTTGCTACTTCATAACTGTAATTTTGCTGCTGTTATGTCTTAGGCGACCCCTGTGAAAGGATCGTTCGACCCCCAAAGGGGTGGCGACCCACAGGTTGAGTACTGCTGTATACTGTTAGACATCAGGGTAGTGCCCGAGAGGCTGGTCACGATCTATGCCATGATGCAGGTTACGAGGGTGTGTTGGTTATGAAACTGCATCAAGCTGAATACCAATGATATGTGTACTTTCTATGTTATACAGAATTTCACCAAAAATGAATGAACAAATGAATGAATGAGTCATGGTCCTCCTAGGAATACTCTTCCGGGGGAGTAAGGGTCAGGGGTTTTTCTCGAATAACTGATATTTATGGGTATCACTTATGATCAGATACCCTGCAGTACCATATATAAGAACCCACATCACTTCTGTAAGCAGACTGACTGCTAAGGGTGTTTCTACTCTGGTTCCTGACACCAGTCACCCCCAGCCATGACCCAGCAATCACTCCTTCCTACCAGTAAGCAACGTCCAGAAGAAAAGGAGCCAATAGAAAACAGAACAGGATGTCAAAACTTAATTCAAAACCGGTTATGTTCATCAACACAGAACTGAGTGCCAGCCCTTAAGGGGCTTGTCATCTAGATCAGCTTAGGATGGAGGAGACCCCTGTACTGACCAACAGAATGTAAAACAGGGTACCAAGAAGTATGAACAGCAAAGCTTACAGCTGGCATTAACGCTATCACCCCACTTGCCCAATGAGGAAACTGAAACTCAGAAGGTCATTGGTCTCCCAGGGAACCTCCCAGGCCAGGGTCACTAGGCTGGGAGGGGCTGGCCCGGGACTTGAATGGGAGCAGCTCTGCTCCGGAGCTCATGCTCTCAGTCACTGTGCCTTCCTGTGCCCTTCTAGGCAGACCCAGACATGTCTTGGCCTCAGCACCCAATCCGCTTCACGGAATCATGAGAAATAGAGAGAGCTGTTCACTCCCAGTAAACACGAGCATTCCTTTTCCTGCTCTCACATTCCATCAATCAACACGTGTTGAGAAGACACCTAAGTCTGAAACATTGTGGCGTTTTCCCCCCTTTTCTTCCAACATCTTTTCATGATTGTTCAGAAAACCAACGTGGACAAATCTTTTCCTTCCCACTCCTATCAGGATCGACTTCCACATTCCATTCATTTCTCCAGCCCCCTCTCCAGATGATCACATTGCTGCACAGTCTGACGTCACAAGCAGAGGGCCTGATCCAAGGCATATCTGGATCTCCAGGGACAAAGAGGCCCCTGTGAACCATCCTGGTCTGTTTGTTGCTGCAGAGAACAACTCACCCAATCCAAAGTTCTGACCTGGGACTCCAGGTGCTCAGATCCCACCCTCATGCTTCCTAGATTCTCCAGCCTTTTGCAATTCTCGGAACACCTGCTCTCCTGATCACTTTTCCTAAGTTTATTTGATACACTATTACAAGAATTCCATCAGAATCAGTTACCAGTTTTAGAAAAACATACCACCAAGGGAGTGTTGAATAATTGAGATAACTAGCTTCCATTTGCCCCTCCCCTCCCTGCAGAAGAAGAGCTGACCTAAATGGAATGTATTAGTGGGCTTTGGCTCTGGTTGGGTTTGCCAGTGAGGAGGAGAGAGAGGGATCAAGGATCAAGGTGTTTACTCCCAGCTCCTTGCCACTTACAGCGGGATAGCTGTCTCCTTTGACTGCAGTTAGCTTCAAAGGAGCCCTGTCCACAGTACTTTTTCTAAGCGGCCCCCCCTCCCCTATTTTTCTGTTAATCCTCACCTGAGGATATTTTTCCATTGATTTTTTTTTTTTAGAGAGACTCGAAGGGAGAGGGAGAAAAGAGAGAGAAAGAAAGAGAAACACTGATGTGAGAGAGACACATCGATTGGTTGCCTCCTGCATTCGCCCTGATGGGGGCTGGGGATCAAACCCTGAACCCAGGTACATGCTCTTGACCAGAATCAAAGTCACAACCTTTTTGTCTGCAGGCTGATGCTCTAACCATTCAGCCAAACCGGCCAGGACATTCTAAGCCTTTCTTGAATAGTCTAATTGGAACATGCTGTTTTTGCTGGGGCGCTGACTGGTGCAATAATAAAACATAACACTGAGATAATACTTATCAGGTGCCAGGTATTTGGTCAATATTTCATGTAGATTACTATTTAATGCTCACAACAGCCCTGTAAAGTAGTGAGCACAATTATTGCCCCCATTTTACAGATAAGCAAGTGAAACTTCATTACTCGAGGTAATGAACACAGGTAGCATTGAAACAGGACTTTGGATTTATAGACTTAACTGCCTCCTAAAACAAATAGATTTATAAAGGTATCAGACTTCGTTCAGAGCTCCGTCTTTCTTCCCAGGGACCAAAGCTACAGCTGGTGAGAGGTCGATCTGCATGGCCTGGGTCCAGGACTTCAGCTGAGCGCCACGGAGAGGACCGGTTGTATAGTGGGACAGAGAAAATAAGTGACTGTACTGAGGTTAACGGGAGCCAGGTTCTTTCCTGCTGGACACGGAAGTGGAGAGTTGCATCAGAATGAGAAAGAGTGTGAAATTGTGGTTTTTAATGTGTGAGCTGGAGTACGTGTTTGAGAATGCACATATGTGAGTGTGTGTCATCGTGTATACAGACATTATGTGTACACACACATATATTTTTTTCCAGCTTTGTCCCTTGAAAGGTTATAGCCCTGGCCAGTTTGGCTCAGCGGTTAGAGCGTCGGCCCGCGGACCAGAGAGTCCCGGGTTCGGTTCCCGCTAAGGGCACGTACCTTGGTTGCAGTTTGTCCCCGGCCCTGGTTGGGGTCGTGTGGGTGGCAACCACTTGATGTGTCTCTCTCACATTGATGTTTCTCTCTCTCTCTCCCTCCAGCTCTATCTGAAGATGAATGCCAAAAAAAAAAAAAAAAAAAAAAAAAAAAGTCCTTGGGTGAGGATAAAAAAAAAAGAAAGGTTATAGAAGTCATAACGCCCTTGAAAGCCCAGATCTTAGTTTCTAAATATTATCCTTTACTAAATGGAACGAGGATTCCTTAAAGGAAATGGCTGACTCCAAGACCGGGGCAAGTTAAGTACAAGATTAAAGGAACATCTCCTTGTGCCAGAAAGTAAGGAAGTGCTCAAAGAATAATGGGGACACATGGAAAAGACACAGGAATCAGCCTGAAGGGGCCCCTACTGGCCAGGTGAGGAACATTTGAGCAGGAAAATAAGTATAAAGAGTAATGAATTATAATCCATTGAGTAAAATGGGAATCCATGTCCATGGGGATAAATATAAATAAATAAACAAAACCCAAGTGAGCACATGAGGAGAAGAGAAGGCTCTATCCTATAGGTGAATGTCAACTAATAAACATAGAAGGATGGCGTTAGAAAACAAAAAATCATAATTTGGCAACCACACAGTAATAATTGGGTCAGGCAAGAACCATCAGTGGACAGTAGAACTGGAGAATGAACATTTGGTGAAGAAGAGGATATCTAAATAGTCTCAAACTGTCTCCCCACAGAAGACTTAGTAATTGCTTAGTAGTAAATACAAAATACAAATTTGTCAGATATCATCTTAACCAAGTGACAAAAATCAATATCGTCACTATCAGAACAAAACAGAACATGCTTCTACAGCGTTATCTGTCTGGTATCTTTGCCCAAAAGGCATAACTTGAATCCTGAGGAAACATCAGACCTGCACTCTCCAACATGATGAGACCTTGAAAGACACAAACAGAATGAGAAATTGTTCCAAATTAGAGGAGACTAAATAGCTAGATGACATTTAAGTGTAGTTTGAGATCCTAATTCTATGAAAGACATTATTAGTGCAACCAGTGATACTGAAATAGGG
This sequence comes from Tadarida brasiliensis, assembly GCA_030848825.1. Taxonomy (NCBI): domain Eukaryota; kingdom Metazoa; phylum Chordata; class Mammalia; order Chiroptera; family Molossidae; genus Tadarida; species Tadarida brasiliensis. The sequence goes on from CM061264.1 coordinate 86,433,674, forward strand.
TGTGTGGGTTGCAGAGAAATGCTGTATCACTGGACGATTGCACTATGGTTATGCAAGAAAGTATCTCTGCTGCTGGTGTTAGGAAATATTCTAGTAAAATGTTATGGGCTGGGAAATGTGGGTGAAGGGTACAGGAGAGCTCTTTACATTCTTCTTCTAAGTATAGTAATTTTGAAATGAGTTTAAAATAAAAAGTTGCAAACTCATTCAGATCTTTAGATATTAAAAGAGTAGTATTTTTATTAAATACACTGCTGCAGTCAGGGGAACTTCTGAAAGCAGCATGGTAGATTAGACTGATCATAAATCAGGAGTCAGGCAAACCTAGATTGTCATTGTGCCATCTGGAGCCCCAACTGCCTCATCTTCGAATTTGAAATGAAAAAATCTACCTCCCTCAGAGGTTTCTGTGAGGTTTAAATAACTTAATCAAATGAAGCATCATGATGAGTCTTTCTGCTCTTTCCTTGAGAAAACACCTGTGCTCTGGGATTTCTTCAACAGTCCCGGTACTGGAGCCATCTGGGATGTGCAAATAGCCCATTCTGTAAAATTAACATAGGCCATTCGTTAAAATATGATTCCACCCAAAGATGCTGCGTTACTGGCTTCAGCTCTTCTCTGCCTTCTATAACCAGATGGAAACTCTGCCCCTCTGAGATTCTGAAATCTAGTTTTAATTTGGGTTGGTATACTAAGGAAGTACTTTTCAACCGTTTTCTCACCATGACACATATTGAAAACAATCATCTGTGTGGCACCCATCAAACAATGGACAAAGCTCCTTCAGCCAGCGGTGTCTGTCCTAAGGGTTCTAGCTGCCCTGGGCCTTGTGTACCACATGCACTGCTGGGGCCACGTACAGCCCGTCTGTGACCACTGCCTCTAAAAGCACGCCACACACCTGGGGGAAAGATGGAGCTCTTTCTAGTTGCACTATGAATAAGCTGTGCCGGGCCCTACGACATTCAGAACAAGCTCAGGTTTCTAGTCTCAGGCCCCACATCTGATCAATAGTGACTTACTGCAATTAACTTCATTCTCAATCCTGCCTTGTCCTTGATTTCATTTCCCCTCCTATCTTAACCTTCCCTTTTAGGGCTTCGAATCTGGAAAGCAAGAAGAGCCTTGATGCCCGGCCAGTGTGGCTCAGTGGTTGAGCATCAATCCATGCACCAAGAGGTCGCCAGTTCGATTCCTGGTCAGGACACATACCCAGGTTGTGGGCCCGATCCCCAGCGGGGGGCATGCAGGAGGCGGCCAATCGATGTTCTCTCTCATCAATGTTTCTATTTTCTATCTCTCTCTCCCTCTCCCTTCCCCTCTCTCTCAAATCAATAAAGAAAAAAAAAATTAAAAAAAAAAAAAGAGCCTTGAACAGTGTCCCTCGCTAAGCTTTTACCCGATTCATGAGACTGAAGATGCCAGAGTCTCACAGAGCAGGACTGAGCCCTAAAAGTCTCAAAAACAGCTAAAAAGAGCTGTACATGCCTCAGCATTTGAATGGGAAATTCTACAAGGGTGGCTGATTTATCTTCCATAAAAAATGTTCTGATTTTTCACCAAAGCTAGACAGAGGTTAGTTAGGATTACGAAGATGATAGGAATTTGAAGTTCACTTCATTCCTAATAAGGAGAAAACGAGACACATTTGTGAATCTTCGGAGGTAAAAACAAATTATTGTGAAACCCTGTCAGACACTGTCTAAATCTGTCAAGCTCAGTGACACAGGAATTAGTATTTGAAGCAACAAACTTATGTGGATTTAAACAAACCCCTCCCACCCCTCCCCCAAGTTTCTGGGTGGTCAAAGGTAGCTAGCACAGGCCAATCAATACACACATGCAAATGAAGACAACAGCCAAGGAACAAATCTTGTGAAATGGAAGAAACAAAAAGTAAATTAAGCCACAAAAATATGAACTAGGACTCCAGCACAAACCCTTCATCGCACTGCTGAAGAGCTGGGAAAATAAGGGCTGTAGACAGAAAAGGAGCTCAGTAGTAAATCTCACCAAAAGTAACCTCTCAGGGTGATCAATCATGAATTCCTAACTGGGCAGGTCATGGTGGGTAATCACACCCCAGGCATATAACTTCTTTTGTCAAAGATTTATCTTTGCCTGAAGCAAGCCAAGCCCTGTCCATTGTTTCTGTGCTTCTGTTAACACACTGCCTGGCCAGGTAGCTCAGGTGGTTGCAGCATCATCCCCATACGTCAAGGTTGCAGGTCTGATCTCCAGTCAGGGCACATACAAGAATCAACCAATAAATGCATAAATAAGCAGAGCAACAAATCTCTCTCTCTCTCTCTCTCTCTCTCTCTCAAAAAATCAATTAAAAAATGTTAAAAAAAATTTTAAATAAAATGCCTCTTTATCAGACCCCGTGGAAGCGTGACCACCCTGAGAGAGCCTATAATCTTATTGACTATCCTGTAATCCACCTTCGTGTAATGTTCTTTCCATCCCCACCTTAATTCCAGATGCATAGAAGAAATTGCAAAACTATTATTCTGCAGAGCACTTGAGATTTTGCTTCCCAGCAATTGTCATCAGTTTGCTCAAGTAAACTCATAAAAATTCTCTACAAGTTTAGACGTTTCTTATGTTGACAGTAATGATAGTCAACGTGGTTTTATTGGAAAGGAGGGAATTGCAATAATTTGATTCTCTTTTTTTTTAATCATCACCCGAGGATATTCCTCTGTTTATCTTCAGATAGAGTGGGAGGGAGGGAGAGAGAGAAACATGGATGTGAGAGAGACGAATCAACCGTATGCCTCCCGCACAACCCTGACCAGGGTCGAGGACGAACCACAACCGAGGTACGTGCCTTTGACTGGAATCGAACCCGTGACTCTTTGATCTACAGGCTGATGCTCTAACTGCTGAGCCAAACTGGCCAGGGCAATAATTTGATTCTTAAAAGGAGGAGGACTTATAGTTTACATAAAACCACAGAAAGGGGGTCAAATTATAGTAACTACATATTAGAACAGTATCTCGATTAAATGGCTTTATTTATTTATTTATTTAGTCCTCACCCGAGGATATTTTTCCATTGATTTCTAGATAGAATGTAAGCGAGGGAGAGACAGGGGAAGAGACAGAGAGAGAGAGAGAGAGAGAGAGAGAAACATTGATGTGGGAAAGACTCACTGATTGGTTGCCTTTCCCACGACCCTGACCAGGGCTGGGAATCAACCTGCAACCCAAGTATGTGCCCTTGATCGTGAATCGAACCTGCAACCCCTTGGTCCACAGGGTGACGCTCCATTTGCTGAGCCAAACCAGCCAGGGCATATTTTTTGAAGGAGACTTAGCTACTTATTTAGAGGACTTGGAAGGTAGAAACCTAAATGAACATTATGACCATGCAGTGTGTCCTTAATTCAATGCTGGACGATTTCATCTCTTAATCCCGTAACAGGCACTTAGTCTTCTCCTAAGAAGATATACCAACAACTAACAAGCACATGAAAAGATGTTCAGCATCACTGTTCATTAGAGAAATGCAAATCAAAATCACAGTGAGATATTATTTCACACCCACTAGAACGGCTTAAGTAAAAAGACCGGCAATAACAAGTGTTGGTAAGGAGGAGGAGTAACTGGAACGTTCATAGACTGCTGGTGGAAATGTAAAATGGTGATTTTACTTTGGAAACCAGCTTGACAGTTCCTTAAAATGTTAAACATAGAGTTACCATATGAACCAGCAATTTCACTCTTAGAATCTACCCAGGAGAAATGAAAACATGTCTACACAAAGATTTGTCAGGGATGTTCATAGCATATTATTCACAATGGCCAAAGAGTGGAAACAACCCAAGTACCTATCAATGGATGAATGATGGATAAACAAAATGTTTTTCCATATAACAGAATAGCAGCCATCCATGTAGAGGAGGTATACACTGATTCAAACTACAATGTTGATGAACCTCAAAAATATTACACTAATTGGAAGGAGACAGACATTAAAAAACAAATATGAGTCAATTTATATGAAATGTCCAGAAAGGGCAAACCCATACAGAAAAGTAAGGGTTGGGTGTGGAAATGGAACGTAGCTGTAAATGGACATGAAGTTTCTTTCGGAAGTGATAAAAATATTCTAAATTAGATTGGGATCTTAGTTGCACGACTCTGTAAATATAATAAAAGTTATTGAATTGTACACTTGAAATGGGTAGATTTGGCGAATTTTACAGTGTGTGAAAGACATACCTGAATTACATACCTCAGTTTTGGGGTATGTAAATAATACCTCAATAAAGCTATTAACTTGGAAGAAAAAGGCAATTCACCCAGCGCTGGACATTGCCAAGGACTCTTGATGATGGTTTACCTTCCGGAAAGGCTCAAAAAGCTGCCGGTAATTCTGTTGGTCTGTTGTAAGCTGTCAGTGACTTGGAAAGTAGAAAACTTCTGGATTTGCATGAAAGCAACACCCTATTTATTTTACACTAGCAACATAAGTGAATCAAATTCAATGTGAAGCCAAACACGGTGCTGGTTGAGGCTCAAGAAGATAAGAAGCTGAGGGGACCATCAGGCCTCTGCATTCTGTTAGTCCTCACCGATGCCCAAGCAACAAATCCTAAGAAGGAAGAAAGTAAGGACTACCCTACCTGTGAGGTAGTCAGAGCACCTGGAGCATGGAGGACAATGATCAACTCTGCCTGGGGGCGGGGGGCTGACCCAACAATGCGGGGGCCCTCAAAGATGATGAGGATTTCTCCAGCAGAGAGGCCAAGAGGTCTGTTTGGAACGTAGCAATCATACAGAGAATTCAAGTTGCAGCCAAACAAACCACTTTAACTGCATTTTCTGGATAGCATCAATCAAGGCCTCTCCTGGCTAAAATGACTCTGGCAGATTTCCATAACTGTTGACTTTACTTTTCTAGACCTGAACTAAAACGTACAACTTCAATCTTCAAAATGGGTGAAGAGGTTATACTGACCTTACAGCAATCAGATGACTAGTAACGCCCACAGGCCACCACCACCCCCAAAGGGTTTCCTAATGCATTGGGCGGGGGTAGCAAAGGATGTCTGCCCTTTAGAAAAGTAGGTGGGGGGTGGGGGTGGGTGCAGGATTCCTGCCCTGTAGACTGTAAAAGCTGAACCAGAATTGAGAAGGAAGAAAATAAACATTCTGCAAAGCTGCAGGAGAACTGTATTCATTTGTAGGAAATATTATATTAGAGTAACACTCTTTTCTCTCCCATTCCCTTGCTCCTTATTCAACATTATATTGGAACCCCACAGAATGATGAGGCTGGGCAAATGTCTGGCTCGCATTCTCACACTGGGGTGCGTGTGGTGGGGGAGGGGCAGAGATGCCCGGCGGAGGGGGACCGAGATCCACGCAAGTAGTTATGATGCAGTCCCGGTAGAAAGGTGACTGCTTCTGTGGGAGAGGAAAGGGGCAGGGAAGTGTTCTCTGAGGAAGTGACCAGTCTGCAGTGACAGAGGGTGAGGCTTTCCACTAGTCACAGATGCTGCTTCCTAGGACGAGGAAAGAGAAACCAACTACCTAGGACTACACATCCCATGTCACAGTGCTAAGTCTAGTTGTAGTGGAGGGACAGCCTCTGGGCCACATACCAGACTGCTAGCAAAAAATTATCTTTGCACCTTCAAAGCCAATTGTGCATGGGTTTTGTTTTTATTTTATTTTATTTTTTAGTTATACACAGAAGTTTTAAAATAATAACATTAGCCCTGGCCAGTTTGGCTCAGCGGTTAGACCGTGGGGCTGCGGACCAATGAGTCGTGGGTTCGATTCCGGCTAAGGGCACGTATTTATTTCGGTTGTGGTTCCTCCGCGGCCCTGGTCAAGGTCATGCAGGAGGCAACCAGTCCATGTGTCCCTCTCCCGTCGATGTTTCTCTCTCTCTCTCTCCCTTACTCTCCTTCTCTCTCCCTTCCACTCTATCTGAAGATAAATGGAAAAGTGTCCTTGGGTGAGGATTAAAAATAATAATAACATTAAAGCCTCAAAAATCAACATCTAAGAAGTTAGTTTGTTCCTCTGAACATGTGAAGAGCTCCTACAATGCACCAGGTACAGCTTGTGTACTCTAATCCATCTAACAGTCGGACAAGGAGATAGTTTATCTTCAAGATGCAGATGAAGAACCAGGCTCAACCATCAGGCATCTTGCCCAGAGTTACACAGACTGCATGCAGCAGAGCCTGGACTACCTGGTTTGAAATCCCACCAGCAAATGGGAGCGACTGTCGGACTGTACAATGTAAACACATCTTTAGATCATTTTTTCAACATACTCTACAGTCTACAAAAGTCTGAAATGCATTCTAATGGACGACCATTGACTCCAGTTCAGGTGGGCCCAATCCTTACTTTTTACATCCCCATGACCAGTCTGCAACTGCCAAACTGTACCTCCCAATCCCCCCACCTCTTCCACCCAGCCCCCCACCCCGACAACCACCAGTCTGCTGTCTGCATCCATGAGTCTGTTTCTGTTTTGTTTGTTTATTTATTTTGTTTTTTAGATTCCACATGTAAGTAAAATTATATGGTGTTTGTCTTTCTCTGACTTATTTCACTCAGCACAATACCCTCTAGGTCCATCCATGTTGTTGAAAATGGTAAGATTTCATCCTTTTTTGTGGCCAAGTAGAATTCCATTGTATATATGTACCACCTTTTCTTTATTCAATCATCTATTTGGGTTGCTTCTATATCTAGGCTTCTATATCTCTCTCTCTCTAATGCTGCAATGAACACAGGGATACTACATCTTTTCTTTTTTTTAAAATCCTCACTCAAGGACATTTTTGCATTTATCTTCAGATAAAGCAGGAGGGAGAGAGGGGGAAAGAGATAGAGAGAAACATCGATGTGAGAGAGACACATCGACTGGTCGCCACCCACATGACCCCAACCAGGGCCGGGGACAAACTGCAACCGAGGTACGTGCCCTTAGCGGGAACCGAACCCGGGACTCTCTGGTCTGCGGGCCGACGCTCTAACGGCTGAGCCAAACCGGCCAGGGCACATACATCTTTTCAAACAAGTGTTTTGGATTTCTTTAAGTAAATACCCAGAAGTGGAATTTCTGGAATTGCTGGGTCATAAGGTAGTTCTAGTTTTTTTTTTAATCCTCACCCGAGGACATTTTTCCATTTTTTGTTCTGATAGAGTGGGAGGGAGAGAAAGGAAGAGAGAGTGAGAGAGAAACATCGAGTGGCTGCCTCCCACACCAGGGGCCAGGGACAAACCGCAACCGAGCTACGTGTCCTTAGCGGGAACCGAACCCGGGTCTCTCCGGACAGCAGGCCGACGCTCTAACCGCTGAGCCAAACTGGCCAGGGTGGTAGTTCTAGTTTTAATTTTTTGAGGAACCTCCATACTGTTTTCCAGTGGCTGCACCAATATGCAATCCCATAAACAGTTTTTTTCCCCACATCCTTGCCAACAAGAAATGTTATTTCTGAATATTAATTATTAATAATAGTTTCATTAAATTAATTAAGTGATTAATTAATTATATTTTAATTTAATTAACTTGATATTAATATTAAAACCAGGTCACGACTCTGATTATTCCTCAGAAATCCCAGAAGATGGTGTAATTAACAACGCAAACATGTTCATATATACGTCATTATTATGCAAATCATTTTTTATGGTGATATACAGGGATACATAAGAAGCATATAAATCAACTAAACTACATTTTATGACAATTTCTGATTTGCAGAAATTACAATCTTTTTTAAAACGAAAAAAATATCAGAATCTCCAATGGTCCTCTTATCTGCTGAGTCATCTTATAACTAAGAAATTAAGCTCATTATTCCATAACTTAAAACATAGAAGATACCGAATGTCTAGGTGCCCTGAGTCCTATCAGGGTTTAACTTTCAAGACAACACAGGTATGAATTATACTCTTGAGAGAAAAGAACCCAGAAAAAATAGTCTAACTTAGCTGGGGAAGGAGAAAGAATATGAGCCTTGGAATGCCCAAAGAGCAAACCCAGGGACCAGAGAAGGAGAGCAGACAAAGGTATAGCAAAGATAAGATCATCTACAAGTTGGGTGATCTTAACAGCCCCCCTCCCCATTTCTTCTGGACAAGCTATGAAACTAATGCCTCTGTTTCCTTGATAATCTACCTATTTAAGGTGAAGTTTGTGGTGTCATTTATCACCTTCTCTAGAGTTTATACAGTGTATATTTACTTGGGAAGAACTCACAGGTATTTCAACTCGCCAACTGCTTTTCCTATGAATTAACAAAAATCAGTATTTCTAGCAGATATAAAAATGTAAATTGTTCAAAGCTAATAGTAATACTTAGCCTCAAAATTTTTCTCCCCTGCAAGTCTGCCCGTATACCCAGTGACTATGGAGACTTTGTGAACAGGTGTTTGAGGAACATAAATTCTCTCTGGACATAATCAAGATTCCAGCCAAACTACTAGGGCTGAGTATGAGTTGCCAGGACCTGAGTATGAGTTCCCAGGACCATCTTGGTTCAGATCTGCTCTTCCCTGCCTCCTGCAGTCACTTCCATCAAGACTTCAGTACTCAGCACCTCAGCTTTGCATTTTTACATGTATAGGGACTGAAGTGATTAGCCGGTCTCAAATAATGACAAAAGGTCAGGCCAGTATGGACTCTACTGCACATGGAAATGTGACAAGCTTGCCCTGGCTGGTTTGGCTCAGCGGTAGAGTGTCGGCCCATGGACCAAAGAGTCCCGGGTTTGGTTCTGGCCAAGGACATGTACCTCGGTTTCAGTTTGACCCCAGCCCTGGTCGGGTTGTGAGGGAGGCAACCAGTTGATGTGTCCCTCTCACGTAGATGTTTCTCTCTCTCTCTCTCTCTCTCTCTCTCTCTCTCCCACTCTATCTGAAGATAAATAGCACACACACACAAAAAAATCCTCGGGTGAGGATTACAAAAAAAAAAGAAATGTGACAATCTTCCCCCAACAAGGACACAAGGGCACCTATATGACACAGAACACCAGCAGGGCTGGGCCAGAGGCTGGCTCCAGGGGGAGAGAAAAGGAGAAGCAGGTAGAGGCTGGCTTCCAGGCCCGCGATCTCCAATGTTCTTCCTTTCCCTAATCCCTCCCTTCAGGCACCTTGGAATTCCTCTTTCCTCCCATCGGCAACAACACCTGCTCTCAGGAGAGGCTGCTTCCTCGCCCACTCACATTTGAATACTAATGTGAAATAAACTCCTACAGAGTCGTATTAGAAGTACTCCTTTGTAGCAAGTGAGGCAGAAATCATTGGTCAGTTTTTAAATCTTTAAATCCAAGAAACACAGACAAATGAAACAAAGCCACTGAAAGTCCCCAGCACAGGCAGAAGCCAGGACGGCATGCGGTCAGTAAAGCAGGAGGAAGGCAGCAGGTGCACCTCAGGCCCAGAGCGGATCTGTTCCCTAACTGGAAATCCTGCACGGCCCAGATGGGGTAAGCTAAACAGTGCCATCTTCTTGTGGCCTGGAGGAGGGAAAAGGAGTGGGGAGGCGTTGGGAGGGCAATGGGGAAGAGATGCGTCGGGGGGAGGAAGAAGGGAGGACAGGAAGCCCTAATTTCACAACAGCTAGTGAAGTTCCCCAGGAAGCCTCTTCAAAGCCATACGTGAAGTTCCTCTCTTTATCATGTCTGTTCTCATGGGAACCTCTGCTGGTATAGACCATGAAGGAATTCTGATCTCCTGAGAGGCTTCCTGAGGACCTGCTGCTTCTCAAGGGACTTACTGTGTGTAGGTGACCGTGTTCTGTTTTGTGCATTAAACCACGTGACCCTGACACTCTGGCCACAGCTGACCAGGAGCAACTTGGGGCCTAAATGAAGGACAGTAGTCTACAGAGAGGTCAGCAGCAGCCTATGAAACGAGAACAGGGTACTCACTGCATAGTGACTGCACCACCCAGAGCTGAGGGAGACACAGAGAGGAACTGCTGTCACCAGAGCAGCACAGAATCTGGCGACACGAGGGGCAGATGCACGCAGTAGAAGCCACAGGAGCATGGGCCCACACGCAGGTAGAAGCCCTGAAGCGGATGTGGAAATTTCAGAGAAGGAAAAAAAAGCACGCTGTCCCTGACCACTGCACCCGGAGCGTGCCCTGCCCGTTACAGTTGTCACCAGCCACTGTGTAAATCTTACTTTATATTGCGTTAAATGCAACAGATTATGTAAATTAATCTCACTTATTTACTTTTGTTTCTTTTGATGTGGCTACTAGAAAATCTCAAATTACATATGTGGCTCTGGCTGGTTTGGCTCAGAGGTAAGAGCGACAGTCCGTGGACCAAAGGGTTGCGGGTTCGATTCCTGGTCAAGGGCACCTACCTGGGTTGCAGGTTCCATCCCCGGGCCCAGTCGGGGTCATGTGAGAGGCAACCAATCAATGTGTCTCTCTCACATCAATGTCCCTCTCTCTCTCTCTCTCTCTCTCTCTCTCTCTCTCTCTCTCCCTCCCTTCCATTCTATCTAAAAATCAATGGAAAAATATGCTCAGGTGGGGATTTTTTAAAATTACATATGTGGCTCACATTATATTTCTATTGGGTGTTGTTCAAGGTCCCCATGAGGTCGTTTCATTTATGAGGTAGTCGGTCGTGGTCAAGGAGGGTCTCTGGCTGGAGATAGCCTCTGGACAGAGACAGTACTGCACCCCCAGTTCTTGTCTTACTTGTAGGAATGAATTCAAACAAAAGACAACAAATAGCAGCAAAAGCAGGCGAGAATGTATTTGTGGGGAAGAAATAAACTCAGAAATGGAGCAGGCAACTCTGTGGCCAAAATCAAACCAAGTGCCCTGATACTGGGAGTTCAGAGATCTATACCCCTAGGCTGAAACACCCCTAGGCAGGGAGCAGGTCACCCCTCCCTCATGTCTAAAACACATGTGTCTTTAAGTTATAAGGCTCCTTCACCTGGGTTTATGCCACCGGTTAGACCACATCCTAGAAAGGCTCTGAATCTCTCCTCACACAGGGCTCTGTTGCCTCTATTGTCTATTTTTGGTTTGTCACATCCTACACATGTTCTCTCCCAGCCCCAACTGCCTCTCCCAGCTCATATCTTTCTATCTGCCTACTCTAATAAGGTGCTGTTGCCCCCCTCTTCTCCCAGCCTATTACTACTTTGAGAATCCTAATTAGCCCCCAATCATTGCAGTCAACTAGAACAATCTTAAAAATGGCCAAAACAAACAACTCATACCTCAACTAGGAGGGCCCTCAAAACAGAAATGACCCAGATTTCCACATAGCAGGAGTCAAAGTCAAACCAGACAGCCACCTAAGTTTCCAGCTTTCTCCCTTCCTCACGACCAAGTCCTACCCTCTGGCCACCCCAGGTCCCAAGGAGTCGGCTGCACCAGTGATGGGCCACAGCCTTCAGCAAGTATCATTCATACACATGACAGGTAGTATTTCAAGGGCTCACTCTTCTAAATTTTTGAAATGCCTGGAGCAGTATATTTAGTTTCCATTGCTTTGCTGAGCGGAGGTGTAAAAATCCAGTCCCAATAGATAAATAACTTTGAGAAGTCAGGGTGTTACTCTTACGTTTCTGTTCAATAAACTGATTAGATTCATGATCATGGACTCTCGTCTTGTCCAGCACTGGATAAATGAGTTTCTTTCACAGCCTTCCTCCAGCTTCTGCTTCCACATATTCCTTGAGCTTACTCACCACTGAGAAGCTATCCATTCTAATCCCAGGTCAACTGGTTCTTTTATCTCCTACCACTGATTCTAGATTCTTTTTTCAAAACTACAGAGTTGGTTCAATTTCTCCCACACAAGCAAATCTTTATGTGAAGGCAGTGATACCTCTTTAAGCCTTTTTTTAGATTAAATATCCTTTTTGTTTATCATTGATAACTTCTTTAAAAATAGGGTTTGGCCTTTTATCCTTCTTGGCTGCTCTTTTTGGAACCTGCTTTGTCAGTGTCTCCCCTTAAAGTGTGGTGACCAGACCTGAACAGTACCCATCACACTTGGTCCAAGCAACACATGCGAGAAGTGGGGCATTGACTCCCCTTATTCTGGACACTACTGTTCCATATAAACAGCTGTGTGGTCAAACCTCCCCCACCTCGCTTTCTTGAGCCCTGATTTCTGTTATCGCTATAACTTACCCTTTACAGCTGTGGGAAACCACAGATTTAAAAGGAAACAAAAACACTAACTTGAAAGGATATATGCACCCTGTGTTCATTGCAGCATTATTTATAATAGCCAAGATGTGGAAGCCACCTACATGTCCACTGATGGACAAACAGCTTTTTTAAATGTGGCGTAGTCCTGGCCAGGTAGCTCAGTTGATTGGAGCGCCAAGGTTGCGGGTTCCATCTCTGGTCAAGGCACATACTAGAAGCAACCAATGGATGCATAAATAAGTGGAGAAACAAATTGATGTTTCTCTCTCTCTGTCTCTTAAATCAGTGAATACAATTTTAATAAAAGAGAAAATGTTGTATGTATACAGTCGTCCCTCTTCACGCTTTGACTTTCACGGCTTCACTCTATCGCGGTTTTTTCAAATATATTCATTAAAAAGTTGATCGAGACAGTGAAAATGATACAGCAGGCGCTTGGTTGTCTGAGTCAATTATACACCCCTGTATTACAATTAAAATTAAAATGACTGTACGCATGGACTGTACGCCTATGTATTCGAGCACCCCAGGAATCCTTAACGCCAGGTGCAACCGCTCGACCACTCCTTGTGTGTGGGCAATAACTTTTTTCCAAAAAATAGGGTGTGGTGAAACCAAGCCAATCAGAGCGTGCTGTTCACTGATTGGCTCAGCCTCGTGCAAGTTCATTTCTCTCATACACGCTTCTACATCGCTACGCATCGGAAGCAACCTTGTTCTTCTGTGCTGTGCAGTACATCTCTTCATCTTCATCGCTTCATCATCAAACAAGTTGCACTATTTTCATAGGTTAGCGGTTATGTGTAAGAACTATGTGTGTGTGTAATTAGATGTACAATAATAATAATATGATATTTGTAACGTCTAATATGTCTTATTTTCTCTAATATATTGGGTAATACGAGTGTAATGGTGACTAAAGGGTGTTATTTCATGTCTAGAGGGCTCTAATGATGTTAAAAAAATGTATTTAGAAGGTTGTAAACAGGTTTTCTATGCTCTAACTGCAAAAATAATCGATTTATAAATAAAGAATCCTACTTCGCGGAAATTCATTTATCACAGTAGAGTCTGGAACTGATTAACTGCGATAAACGAGGGCCAACTGTGTGTGTGTGTATATATATATAATTCAGCCATAAAAAAAGAAATCTTGCCCGGCTGGTGTGGCTCAGTGGTTGAGCATCGACCCATGCACCAAAAGGTCGCTGGTTCGATTCCTAGTCAGGGCACATGCCCAGGTTGTGGGCCCGATCCCCAGTGGGGGGCATGCAGGAGGAGGCCAATCAATATTCTCTCTCATCGATGTTTCTATCTCCCTCTCCCTCTCCCTTCCTCTGTCTCTAAAATCAATAAAGAAAAAAAAACTCTTGCCATTTACAACAACATGGATGCACCTAGAGGGCATCATTCTAGTTAATAATACTATATTGTATATTTAAAAATTGCTAAGAGAACAGTTCTTAAAAGCTCTTATCACAGAAAAAAAATTCTACCCTGTGTGGTGATGAATGTTAACTAGACTTATTGTGGTGATCATTTTGTAATATGTACAAATATTGAATCATTATATTGTACACCTGAAATAATATAATATTATGTCAATTATATCTCAAGAAGGAAGGGAAGAAGGAAGGAAGGAAAGGAGAGGAAGGGAAGAAAGGAAGGGAAGGAGAAAAAAGAAGGAAGGAAGAGAAAGAAAGAAAAAAGGATGGAAGGAAAAAGAAAGTTGTTGTCTCGTGGTTGGGGAAGAAATAAAAAGCACTGTAAGTCTCTGAAGCTTTGTATACTAATATCTAAAACTAATGGCTAGAATGAATGGTTCATAGCCCTGGCTATTCCTGAGAATCTCCGGGAGACTGAACAAATACAGACGGCTAATCCACCCAGGAAGTCAGGTCCTGTGGGAAATGGGGCCTGGCCTTCTGTATTTTTAAAAGCTTCAGGTGACTGTAATGTCCATCCAGGGTGGAACCACTAATCTCAAGAAGCCATGAACTTGATCCTCGTATTGATTCAGTGACTTTTCCTTTGACCGTAACTCTGAAGTTTGATCTTGAATTGAACTAGCAGAACTGAACTGGTTCATTGTAAACAACTTGAGATCATTCAAATCATTTGGAAACTTAGGCCAAAGGCAAAGAGGAGTTAATTTAATCACAACTGGGACCTAATTGAAAATCAAGTTAAAAAGAACATCGAGCTTAGGAGACCTGGTTTATAATTGGCACGCTCATTTACCAGCTGGGTAATGAGCACATCATGTAACCACACTGAAGTTTCTTTGTCTATAAAATGAAGGCACTGGTCCAGAAATCTTTTCTTTTTTTCCTTACCCGAGGACATTTTTGCATTTATCTTCAGATAGAGTGGGAGGGAGAGAGGAAGGAAGAGAGAGAGAGAGAAACATCAATGTGAGAGAGACACATCGACTGGTTGCCACCCACATGACCCCAACTGGGGCCGGGGACAAACTGCAACCGAGGTACGTGCCCTTAGCGGGAACCAAACGCGGGACTCTCTGGTCTGCGGGCCGACGCTCTAACCACTGAGCCAAACCGGCCAGGGCTCTAGAAATCTTTAGGATGCTCCAATTCTGGCACAATTTCAGGAAAGAACTTGTAAATGAAACATTTAAAGTTGTACCCTGCTCTGTTTTGAAAAGATATTAATTTAGCCATAGGGGCTTCAACAGTCGCAAAAATATAATTAAAATGTTCAGCCCTGGCCGGTTTGGCTCAGCGGTTAGAGCGTCAGCCCGCAGACCAGAGAGACCCAGGTTCGGTTCCCGCTAAGGGCACGTACATCGGTTGCAGTTTGTCCCCAGCCCCAGTTGGGGTCGTGTGGGTGGTGACCAGTCGATGTGTCTCTCTCACATCGATGTTTCTCTCTCTCTCTTCCTCCCTCTCTCCCTTCCACTCTATCTGAAGATAAATGCAAAAATGTCCTTGGGTGAGGATAAAAAATAAAATGTTCAAATTGTCATTCAGATTTAATTTGTCATATTTATTCCTGATTATAAATGCCATCACACTTAAAGAAGAACGGGGTTTGATCTTGTTTGCGTGGCCAGTGTTCCCTCAGTCCCTGCCCTGTCTCAAGGCTGCAGCACATATCTGAAATGGGTCTGGGGCCCAGAAAAATCCTGGATCGCCAACAAAGTCAAGTCAGACAGTAGAGTTCTAGCACTGCCCTGCTAACCACTGTGCCTGTTTCCTCATCTGTAAAATAGAGGTGAGTCTCCAAACAGGACATACAAATGGCCAAGAGACATATGAAGAAATGCTCAGCATCACTAATCATCAGAGAGATGCAAATTAAAATAACTATGAGGTATCACCTCACACCTGCCAGATGGCTGCCATCAACAAATCATCAAACAACAAGTGCTGGCGAGGGTGTGGAGAAAAGGGGACTCTAGTACACTGCTGGTGGGAATGCAGACTGGTGCAGCCACTATGGAAAACAGTATGGTGTTACCTCAAAAAGTCAAAAATTGAACTGCCATTTGATCCAGTGATCCCACTTCTAGGAATATACCCTAAGAAGCCTGAAACACCAATCAGAAAGAATAAATGTACCCCCATATTCATACAGTGCTATTTACAATCGCTAAGATCTGGAAACAACCCAAGTGTCCATCAGTAGATGAGTGGATAAAAAAACTGTGGTACATATACACAATGGAGTACTATGCAGCTGTAAGAAAGAAAGATCTCTTATCCTTTGAGACGACATGGAGAGACCTGGAGAGTATTATCCTAAGCGAAATAAGCCAGTCAGAGAAAGACAAATATCATATGATCTCACTTATTTGTGGAATATAATGAACTAAACAAGCTGAGGAACAAAATAGACCCAGAGACATGGAAGTGGGGTGCAGACTGACAAACCTCAGGAGAGGTAGGTGTGGGGGGAGGGAAGAGGTAAACCACAGAACTTATATGCATGTATGTGTAAACAAGGACATAGACAATAACGCTGGGGGGGGGGGCAGGATTGGGAGGAGAGTGTCAATGGGGGAAAAAAGGAGAAACATCTGTAACAAAAATAATTAAAAAATTGTCTGAAAAAAATGTGAACTATCTGAAAAATACAAATAAATGTATGATGTTTTTAATTAAAAAACAAACAAACAATAAAGAAAATAAAACAGGGGTGAGTTATATCAACCTGCTCTGTGAGCACAGCTGCTGTAAGAAACAGTGTAAGTTAACATTTGAAACCGTAAAGGTCTTTGAAATATTGTTTACTGTATTTTAAGCACTTTATTCAGTACTGACCATGCAATGTATATGCATAAAAACAAAAGTTAAGAGACACTTACCAGGAATCCTATTGAGTGTCACCCAGAAATGTTCGTCAGGACTGTAGGTGTCCTGGGACCAGGAGAGCAAGTCCAGTGCGTGCTGGTCTTGGAGGACAAAGTTAGCAAACTCCCTTGTGAGGGCCACATAGGCAGTGCCAAAGTAAATGGTCATGTTGTGAGGAGGCGAATTTTTCAATTTTGTTGTTTTATGCACATAGGAATTTTTTTGGCGTAATATTTCTTGGTGGACATATTTAGTCCGTTCTATAGCATGGTCAGGAGGCAGCACCCCCGGGGTAATGTTTTTCCCTTTAAATCCTTTCAGATACTGAACTATTTCCTTGTTGGTTTTCAGGGGGAAATCTTGCCCACAGGTGTTGATGGCGTACTTCCATGGGACCTCCGAGGCCACCAGGTCTCTCAGGCAGTTCAGGTCAGCCTGGAGCCTGGAAATCCCACCGTAGACAACCGGCTCCGTCTTGGAAGCCAGAAAGGCATTTGGGAAGCAGCTCAGTAACTGCTCCACAGCATCTTTAAATTCACCTGTTGCCTTTTCATCCACATGAACGCAGTAGACATTTTGGGGCATGTAAATTGCCCTGAAGAGTCTCTCAAAAGTGCCAAAGTCTTTGTGGATGGTCACTGTGTAAGCCAAAGGGAACCCAGCCTCCTCCTCAGACAGTGTTTCTGTGATATAGTGACTTTGAGCCATGTAGTCAGAACAGGCAGATTCACTGAGGGTACTTTTCAGTGCGTTCTCTGTCAAGGAAAAAACCTTCCCCTCAAAAATCTGGTGACAGATCTCTGCTAAGAGCGAAGCATTGGAAAGAGACGCCCTCAGAAAATGTTTCCTCTCCCATAACTTGTTATTGTAAATAAGTACGAAAGTCAGGGCGGTGATAAGAGACACACTGAAAAGACAGTGCTTCCAAGAGCCCATTATTCAAAACCAGGAAACGAGTAAAATGTCTCTTGAGATCTGATCAGAGAGAAGATATATTTAACTCACATTTTCTCCGGAATCCATGACCATCCTTTTGGTACATGCAGTTCTGATTGGCTGTCTCATGCCCTTCCAGATGACCACTCTTGTCCTTTTTCGTTCTTCCATTTACCACGGCGTTGCATTTCCACCCTTCGTTGACACATTTCTTAAGTAATTCCTCTGGGTTTGTTTTGCTGTCTCCCCCTAATCTGCAGCCTGTTACCACACAAAAATAAATTGCCTCGGGGATGTTGTGATTCCAATGTGCCCACCTATCCCCAAGGTAAAATCACGAAAGGGCGAGGTAGCCGTCCTGCAAGTCATTGCTACAAAACTTCCCACCAGCCTCTTCTCTTGGCCAAAGGTTGCAACTGTGTGAGCTCACCAGCCCCCTGTTAATCATTGCGCCGGACTGAGTTTGTTTGCTCAAACAGCACTCCAAGTTAAAAGCATCAGTTCTGAGCATGTGAACACCGCCTGGAGAGATATCCTGTCAATAAATATTTAGTGCTTAGAAATAAAATGCTTAGCCCTGTCTTTTTCCACACACACCCCCATCTCCATATTGGCCAGGTGTGCTATAAAGTGAGGCATATGACTGGCTGTTGAGCCAAATTCTTTCCAGCAGTTAATTTTCTCTGCTGTTAGATAAGGTCTTTTACGACACACATTAGCAAGCTTACCTCACCACCTAACTTACTCCACTAAGTGACCAGGGCATGCTGATGAATAAAGGCTTTTTTGAGCCAAAAAAAAAAAAATTAACAGCCCATTATCATCCAAAAATTGTGTAGAGGATAAAGCGGAATGTCAAGTTTACTTCACCCTGGCCCAGATAGGATACAGGAGAAGCAGCCTGACGCCTGCAGAGGTAGGGGAGAAAAGCCATCTCAGTTTGGGACCATTCAGAATTTAAGGAGATAAGGTCCTTAGATTCAGATTTACAAACCCTTTTTTTCTTTTATTATTATCATTATTTTTAATCCTTACCTGAGGATATTTTTTTATTTATCTTCAGACAGAATGGGAAGGAGAGAGAGAGAGAGAGAGAGAGAGAGAGAGAGAGAGAGAGAGAGAGAGAGAGAGAGAGGGAGGGAAACATCGATGTGAGAGGGACACATCGACTGGTTGCCTCCCGCACGACCTGGACCAGGGCTGGGGATGAATCGCAACCAAGGTACGTGCCCTTGACCAGAATCGAACCCGCAACTCTGGTCCTCGGGCCAACACTCTAACTGCTGAGCCAAACCAGCTCGGGAAAGATTTATAAACCCTTTCAAAGGAGTTTCCTTAACTGAAAGTAAATGACAATATTAAATTTTACTACCTTCATAGATCAGTCGTGAAACTAAAAATGAGATCACATATATAGTTTGTAGCAATGCCCAGCAATAAATGGGGCAACAGAGAAGAGTACATAAGAGAAAAGAAAATCACCAGCTCTCCTTTGAAATCTTCTCGCTCCTTCCTCTGTGCGTTTAGACTAGCACTGACTAGTTTTGTTTTATTTGGTAGTTAGCTGCAAAGGGGTGTGGATGTGCACTGGGCATATCTAAAGAAGGGGCGCATTAGCTCTGAACTTACTAGTCCTCATGTTTCCTGCTCCTACAATTGACTGCACATATTAGACAATCAAATATTTATTGATCATGTGCTCAAGTTTTCATTTCCCTGTTTCCCTGATCACATTAGTGTGAGAATCCAAGTATTATCAATTTATAATTTACATTTATATCTATGGATATAGGTGCATTCAACTACCTATTTTTCCCAATACATCTTAATTATAAAGACAACTTAATGTTACAGAGAGTTTATAAACACAATGTTTTCATATCCTGCATTATCATTGACCTCCTGCCCAGACACATACACATTTTGATTTTACTAAGAAGATAGGGCACACAAGTTTGCATCACATATTTTGCAATTCATATCATAGCATAACTTCTCCATAATGTTACTCAGTCCTCATTGGGCATTGTCTTCACAATCATTACTTTAGAACATAAGACTTAAGTTATTATTAGTTGTTTTCCTCACCCCAGCTGAAAGCTAATGTATTAAAGAGATGGTTGTCGACTCTTTTGTAAGCATCAGTGTTAGATAAGGCAAGGGTCTCAAGGTCTTTCTTGCTAAATGTTAAAATATAGCATGGTACTTTGCTGATGCAGCAGTATACAGGAAGAGCCTGACAGGAACTCAACCAGTACAAGTAGCCAACTGCAAATAAGAAATCAACATGTAATTGACCAAATAGTGTGTTCAAGCAATGGCTAAGCCTTCCTTTGAGGAGGCAGAGTTTTAGATATGAATGCCCTGTCTCCTTTACTTGCTGCAAGTAAATAGAACTACTTTGTGATAACCACCTCTTGTTTTTAATAGAACACCCCAAGCCCCGAACCCCTTGAGTTCGGTAACATTTGGAGCAGAGGAAATGATGATAAAGGACCCAGGGTCAGTCTTCACTTGTTTTAGGAAATAGAATCCACATCATAGTTCAGGTACATAGTCTCATCTATATGACCCAAAATGTAATTCAGTCAACCCAAATACTTATTTACAGAGCTATCTTTCATGTACCTATCTAGAATTCTTTTGAACAAATCATTTCTCCAATACTGTAATCATATAAGGGCAATCTTTTCAGAAATGATGACTATTAAAACACTAATTTGAAAAGATACATGCATCCCTAGGTTCATTGCAGCATTATTTAAAATAGCCAAGATTTGGAAGCAACTTAAGTGTCCATCAATAGACAATTGGATAAAGAAGATATTAAAAGGTCTGAGCCGGCGGGAGATCACATCCACAGCACAAGGCCAGTGTAGAGCAAAATGGCTTTATTACATATGCCTGGGTGCAGGCAGGCTGAGTCACAAATTTCGAGCTCAGCATCAGAATCTCTTCGTTCTCTGGGTTTTATAGTTGCAAACTACAGAAACTAAAAAAAACTACATTAAAAAAAAAAAAAAACCCACATTCTCTTGGCACCGCTTAATTGGTGCCAGGGCTGATCTCAGAGGTAAGGAGTCTGCTCCAGCAGAGGTCAGGGCCATCATTAATCCCCTTCTTTTTTATGGTCCCTCCAAGTTTCCCAAGGCTGTCATTAACCCCTTATCTTTATGGTTCCTCTGGATGTCAGTCCCAGGTTTTTTTTAGAAAATTGCTCGGGTGTTTACATGCAGGAATAACTGATCAGAATGGAGTTTAATTTTGTTAAAACATTATTAACCCTTTCATTCCCACCTTATAATGATAAAAAAAAAAGTGGGGGGGAAGGGGCAAAGTTTCTCTTTGTCTACTTCCTGCAGATATGGGGTTGTCGTGGACTCTTAAAAAGTCTATCCCTTGCAATCCCCATTCTGCAGCAGATGTTCCACAGCTCCATGCTGGGGTGTCTTCTAGTTGGGGGCTAACCCCTCCATATGTGACCCAGACATCAGGGACCTTTGTGACCCTGACGGTCCCCCTTAAGCGGTCACATAGATCAAGGTTGAAGACAGGTTTTTCTATTCCCTTTGTAGTAACATTTCTTAAGATCTCCCCTGATATTCCATTTCTAAGTTCCCAGTTCCAATGGGGCCCAGGCCTATAAGGATTCCGCTGAACAGTCATCACCAGAAAAATCAAAGTCCCGATAAATGCAAGAGTCTTATCTGGAGAGGCCTGAACCGTCCGTCCATTTTGCTTTTGCCCCCTCAGCTGGGAATGGTGCTGCCAGATCGGGATGCCGTTGACCTTGACAGCCGTTGGTGCAGGAAAGATGACAGTGTATAGTCCCTTCCAGGCCGGAGTCAGTCCCTGGGTGGTGAACTTCTTTGCCCATATCAAGTCCCCGGGCTGGAAAGGGTGCACAGGGTCCGAGGTGGGCACAGGCAGGGCGTCGCAGACGTGTTTATGGACAGCTTTCTGGGCGGACTGCAGGGCCTGCAAGAACTGTAAGAGGGCGAGGGGGAGCAGAGTGGTCCAGTTTTCACCAGTTTCTAAAGTAAATTTGGTTAAGGTTTCCTTTAAGGTCCTGTTCATGCGCTCTACCTGCCCGGAACTCTGTGGGCGGTAAGCACAATTGAGCTTCCAATTTATATCTAACCCCTTAGAGATATCCTGTGATATCTTTGCTATAAAGGCAGGGCCATTGTCTGATCCAAGGGTCAGGAGTAGCCTAAACCTGTTACTTTTTTTTTTTTTTTTTACATCCTAGACTGTTATTCTATTACTAGGGGCAAGCTATCCCTCTCTCTGTGCTATTTCCTTCCCTTCTTGAGTATTCCTACAATATCCTGTCTTCCTGTAATATGTATGTCCCTTTCTTTTATCCTTTCTTATTTTTTTACTTCCTCTGCATAATCCTTCTCTTTTTACTTCTCTCTACACAATCTTTCTTTAACTTGCATAGACCCTCTGTGACTTTCCTAGTCCTTCCCCTGACATGAACCTGAGAGCTTGCTCCATCTGTCTGCAGTCTGCATATTCCCCAGTTTTTCTTCTCCTCCTCCCTACTCAGACCCACACATTCCTGCTTCCCTCCGCCTTCTCCCTTTCCCTGTGACCTTACTGGACATTACCTGCCTCTTAGGAGTTCAGTAAGCTTGGTGTAACCTAAGTGGGTAGTCTGGTCATAATCATAAGTCTAATGCCATCTGTTATTCATTTCATTTTTCTAATTATCTTGGTCTGAGTGCTTTCAAATTTTATTGTTTATTTTGGCATAAAGAGCTCCCATCCCCACTGTCTCCCTTCCCAGAGTGGGGGATGGTGTTGACATGCAGGTTAGGTGGGAACACAGGCAGCAAGACGGCTGTGGTCTGAAGAGCCCCTCCAAACAGATAAGGCACTACACACGAGTAAATCAAAGACTGGATCAAGGCAGAGCCCCCATCTTTAGCTAGTAAATAACCTAGTGTAATGTAATTATCTATTACCATGCAGGCAAGAGAGTCGAGGGACTTTGAAAGAAGCTTGAAATTTTCACCTGTATTTTCATTTACATTTGCCATGGTGGCGGTTATGTTTTTGCTGTTATAGCGTTATAAGTGACTCCTCTCATGAGGCCCGCAGTGGTAATTGCATCTGTGACTCCTATTATGAGGTGTCCGACTTTTCTTTTTGTCTTATGATGGCTTCTGGGCTCAGGGCCTGATGAGGTTGAATTAGGGATGAAGGAATGGATTAGCAGTGGTTCTCAACCTTCCTAGTGCTGCGAACCTTTAATACAGTTCCTCATGTTGTGGTGACCCCCGACCATAAAATTATTTTCGTTGCTACTTCATAACTATAATTTTGCTACTGTTATGTCTTAGGCGACCCCTGTGAAAGGGTTGTTTGACCCCCAAAGGGGCTGCGACCCACAGGTTGAGAACCGCTGGATTAGGGTATTGGCTGGGGTGACATATCTTACTGCCCATAATCCACCCTGTTTTTCTGGGTTTAGGCATTGAATAGCAATTCCTCTCCTGGGGGCCGAAATGTTTAGTGCACCTAAAAACATCATTCCCGCTGGTAGTCAAAGCAGTCCAGTCATATTTGGGCCTAGGGAGGTGTTTGATAGACCCGCAGTAAGGCTCGAATGATTAAACCAGGATAGAGGGAGGAGAGGGCTAGTGCCATCACAGAACTACACCCTGGATAGTGAGTAATTTTTTTGGTATGATTTTTTTGGTATTGCATCAAGTCCCTCTGAGCTTGCATATATAAATTTGCATTGGAGGCGTTAGGCATATTATGAATAGTTCATTTACAGACACCCCTCGTAAGGTTATAGTGAGAGACATTATATGTGGTGTCCACTTTTCTGGTCTGTATTCATACTGAGAATTAGCATCAAGTGAGCTTTTGTCTCTCTGCTCCGCAGGAGGTTCTGTCCTCCTTGAGATGCCTTAGGACAACTGCGTTATTGATTGACAGGTGTACCGCCCCAGTCAAACTCCCCACCTAGCACTTTTCCCAGAGCAGGCCACGCCCAGCTGGTGCAGCTGAGAGCTTGGCACCAGAAGCGAGAGCCCCTCAGGGCTCGCCCCCCCTTCCCTCGCCTCACTGGGTCATTGAAAAAACCGATAGAAGTAGTGGTATTTCAGCGGTGGCCCACAAGGGGAGGAGGGGTGCCGGGGGCTTTTGTTAGGAGAGGAAGCAGATTCTTGGAGAAGACAAAGTAAAGAATGAGAGTGGTTGGTGGGGAGAGAAGGAGTAAGGTTAAAGTAGCATGGAGTTTAGATAGAATGTCCCACCCTAACAAGGGAGTAGGGCAGGCTGGTAATGTAAGAAAAGAGTGGAGAAAGATATAAGGGCCTAAAGAACAAGTGAGTGTCTGGTCGTCCTGGGTTACAATATTTGGCCGTCAATATCCACAACTGAAACCCCAGGGTGTCAAAGAGGTCCCCTGAACTCGGGGAGGGCAGAGTAGGTTGCCCTGGAATCAATTAAAAATGAAATTGGCCTACCTGCTACCACCAGAGTTACCCGAGGTTCGGGGTTCGAGATGACGGTCAGGGCGTCCGTTCCTGGGCACCTTCAGTCTTCAGCCGCGAGGCCAATCAGATCAAGGCCTGGATTGCCCGATCCGCCAGCCAGAGGAAGGGATGAGGACCGACTCTGCACAGTCTGTCCGCAGTCTGACTTCCAGTGGGGCCCTCCACATTGAGGACATGGCTTAGGCGGTGGTCGGGGTTGGGGCATTGTCTCACCCAGTGGCCAGTCTGATTGCATTTAAAGCAGGGACCTGGGGGTCCGCTCTGCTGATCCTGGTGGGGGTCCTTCTTCTGTCCCCTGAAGGGGGTTTGCTGACCCCTTTGATTAGTGGGGCTCTGATGGCAGAGGCAAGCATTTGGAATTCTGCTATTCTTTGCTGTTTAGCCTCTTCATTGCGATTATTGAACACCTTAAAGGTTAGATTTAGAAGTTTCTATTGAGGGGTTTGAGGGCCACTTTTAAGTTTTTATCCAGGGCCGACTGAGAGATAAATCTCAGGTTTAAAATGACAGTTCTTTCTGGGCTAGTGGGATCTAAGTTAGTATATCTTCTCATAGCCTGTGTAAGGTGGGATAGAAAGGTTTTAGGGTTTTTATTCTTTTTCTGGATTATTTCAGAGTAAAGGATCCTAGTCTTTTATTTATTTGGGACAAATCTGAGGGAGAAAAGGGGACATAAACTCTGACAGTCCCTTCAGCTCCCGCTGCTTCCCCCCGGGGGACATTTTAAAACAAGGGCTGAGGTAGGGGACTGATAGGAACCAGTGATGGTTCCCGATCGTGTGTGCGGAAGTTGGAGCCGGAGCAGGAGGTTTGGGCTAGGGTGGGGGCCCACAGAAGGGGCCGGAGGAGGAGGCCCTGCCGGAGGGACTGAGGAAGGAGGTGGTGGAGCGAGATCGCTGGGGCAAAGGAGGAAACGGGAGAAGTTAGTGGGCTGTCTTCAGAGGGAGGTTTGAAAGGATTAGAGTGCAGCAGGAAGATTTGGGAGGGGGAGCCAGAGTCACATAAAGAGGGATGTGATGTGAGCGCAAAAAAAGCCTGGATGTAAGGAACCTCAGGCCATTTTCCTTGCCTTCAACAGAAATTGTCTAGATCAGTGAGAATGTTGAAATCAAAGGTGTCGTTCTCAGGCCATTGTGACCCATTGTCTAATTTGTACTGAGGCCACGCAGTGTTGCAGTAAAAAATGAGTCGCTTGGGATGCAGGTCCTGAGCAAGCCCTAGGGTCTGTAGATTTTTTAGGAGACATCCTAGAGGTGTTGTACGAGGGATGGCAGAATGAGCGTTTCCCATGTTGCCGTGTGAGATGTCGTGGCCTAGCAGTCCGACGGATACACTAGAGGAAGAAGAAGGCCTCCCCGCTTCTCCCCTAGAGTAGAGATACGTGCAACTCACCTATACCAGGCGTCCCTAGATATATGGTGAGCTGAGGGAACCTGGTTCCTGAGGAGTGTGTCCCGACTAGCGCTGGATTTTTGGAGGGATGATCACACAGACGTGACCAAGAGACCTGGCTCTCATGTCCCGGACGTGGGCTAACAAGACAGCCCGGAGAATCAGACCGGTAGGCAAAAACACTCACCAGTGAATTAGTGCTCGGTGTTGATGCTGGATCGGCAGGAAAGGTTGGAGGTCCAGTATCCGGCTGAGGACGTGATCCATCCTGGTCTGACAGGAGGCCTGGAGGACTCCAGGGGTCTGTGGTTGCCCCCAATGTGGGATCCTCACAGGCCTCCCAGGTTTCAGCACCAAATAAAAGGTCTGAGCTGGCAGGAGATCACATCCACAGTGCAAGGCCAGTGTAGAGCAAAATGGCTTTATTACATATGCCTGGGTGCAGGCAGGCTGAGTCACAAATTTCGAGCTCAGCATCGGAATTTCTTTGTTCTCTGGGTTGTATAGTTACAAACTATAGAAACTAAAAAAAACTACATTAAAAAAAAAACCCACATTCTCTTGGCACCGCTTAATTGGTGCCAAGGCTGATCTCAGAGGTAAGGAGTCTGCTCCAGCAGAGGTCAGGGCCATCATTAATCCCCTTCTTTTTTATGGTCCCTCCAAGTTTCCCAAGGCTGTCATTAACCCCATATCTTTATGGTTCCTCTGGGTGTCAGTCCAGGTTTTATAAGAAAACTGCTCGGGTGTTTACATGCAGGAATAACTGGTCAGAATGGAGTTTAATTTTGTTAAAACATTATTAGCCCTTTCAGATATTGCCTGGCCCATGTGGCTCAGTGGATTGAGTGTCGGTCCATGGACTGAGAAGTCCTGGTTCAATTCCTGGTCAGGGCACATACCCAGGTTTCAGGCTCGATCCCCAATAGAGGGCATGCAGGAGGCAGCTGATCGATGTTTCTATCTCTCTCTAAAAAATCAATAAAAACATATATATAAAAAAAGATGTAGTACATATATACAATGGAATATTAGTTGGCCATAAAAAAAGAATGAAATCTTACCATTTCCAACAACATGGATAGACCTAGAGGGTATGATGCTAAGTGAAATAAGTTAGACAGAGAAAGACAAATACCAAAAACAAAAAACAAATGAACAAACAAAGCAAACAACCTCATAGATACAGAGAACATACTGATGGTCCCCAGATGGGAGAGAGTTTGGGGAGCTGGGTGCAAAGGTGAAGGAATTAAGTACAAATTGGCAGCTACAAAATAGTCACTGGGATGTAAAGTACAGCATGGGGAGTATAGTCAGTAATATTTAATAATCACGTATGGTGCCTAGTGGGGCCTAGACTTATCAGGGGAACTACTTCATAAATTATATAAATATCTAACTATTATACTGTATACCTGAAACTAATGTAATATTTCAATGGTAATTGAAAAAAATTTTAATTTAGA
The DNA here is from genome assembly GCA_030848825.1 of Tadarida brasiliensis. Classification (NCBI taxonomy): domain Eukaryota; kingdom Metazoa; phylum Chordata; class Mammalia; order Chiroptera; family Molossidae; genus Tadarida; species Tadarida brasiliensis. The sequence continues at coordinate 86,460,482 of CM061264.1, forward strand.
AAAAGAAATGATGACTGCCCGGCTGGTGTGGTTAGTTGTTGAATGTCTACCCATGCACCAAGAGGTCGCCAGTTCGATTCCCAGTCAGGGCACATGCCTGGGTTGTGGGTCCAATCCTTATTGGGGGCATGCAGGAGGGGGCCAGTTGATGTTCTCTCTCATCGATGTTTCTATCTCTTTCTCCCTCTCCCGTCCTCTGTCTCTGAAATCAATAAAGAAAAAATATTTAAAAAATAAAATAAAAAAAGAAATGATGACTAAAATTTCTCTAATTTTATTTTATTTTTAATATCACTAGGTAGTCACTGCCCATATCAAATGGAATTTACTAGGGGTGATTAAATAAAGGTGTCAATACCTAATTATATTGTCTAAACCAGTCAAGTGATTTTTTTTTTTTTTTTTTGGTTAATCCTCACCTGAAGATATTTTTTCCACTGATTTTTAGAGAGAGTGGAAAGGAACAAGGGAGAGGAGAGAGAGAGAGAGAAAGAGAGATGTGAGAGAGCTATGTTGATTGGTTACCTCCTGCATGCACCCTGACCAGGGCCAGGGATCGAACATACGACCCAGGTACATGTCCTTGACTGGGAATCAAACCTGCAACCCTTTGATGCGTGGGCCGATGCTCTAACCATTGAGCAACACCAGCCAGGGCAGTCAAATGAGACAGCTTTTTTCTCCTAACATATCCAGATAATTTTCATCAGCTCTTTCTTTCTTTTGGCAATGACCTCATTCTTGGCACAGTTTCATCCCTTCACACATTTCATGCTTAAAAGCATCTCTAAAAATGTGTCTGCTCTTCTCTGAATTTACAGGTCTCTGAATTTAGTTATAGGGTGAAGAACATTTGCAATGTAGTACTTTGCTACACTGGAGTTAACTGTACCTCACTTGAAATGCCACGAGGGTCCTTTGATTGTGAGCTCTAGAAACATTCACGATTATTCAAAATTGTATGTTTGATGTTTGACAATGTTAGACATTTATAAAAGAATTAGTATCAGCCCGGCAGATGTGGCTCAGTGGTTGAGTGTCAACCCATGCACCAAGAGGTCGCCGGGTTCGATTCCTGGTCAGGGTACACGCCCAGGTTGTGGGCCAAATCCCCAGTGGGAGGCATGCAGGAGGCGACCAATCAATGTTCTCTCTCATCGATGTTTCTCTCTCTCTTTCCCTCTCCCTTCCTCTTACTCTAAATTCAATACAGAAAATAATAATAATAATTATTAGTATCAATCTTTTTGTCTCCATCAACCCATGCTATCTGATGCTTACTGTCATGGTAGTCACATAGGAAACGTGGGAAACTGGTTTTCCTAACCCTCCTGGCTTTCCCCAGGCCCTTCTGCAGTATACCATTAATCATTCTTCTAAGTTCTGGGCTCTATGCTCTTGCAGTTTTTCCAAAATAATAGAATGGGATGGTAATGAGTGACCAAAAAGAAAGTGTGATTCATCATCCTAGCTTGAACATTAAATCAAAATAAGTACCTTAAATACTAAGTTGGAGACAGTTACCAGGTAGGCTAAAGTTCTGAAGAAATTGGGAACCACTATAGACTTATGGCTTGGTCAATCAATGAATTTATGTCTCAGAGTTCAATCTATACCTGCTTATTTCTATATAATGTATACTTTTATGAATTCTCACTCCAGGATATATATTAATTTTTATTTTGTGGCAGGCTAGTAAGAAGCTAGGAAAATTCCTAGGCAAGTGGAATGAGGAAACTGAGACAAGAAAATTAAACAAGGCTAAACAGTTTGGGAAGCTTGGAGCCAGCTTGTGAATTGCAAGACGTTATCTTCCACAACCAAGGACTCTTGAGAGGAAATAGTTTATACCTCTCCTCTCTAACCAGAGAATACAGAGCTTAAATCACCCTGGCCTGGGAAGATGGAGAACAAAGACCCAATTAATGCCATTTGTGCCAGCTAAATCTAGGCCAGATGAAGTCTGGGGGACAAATAACCAAAATTCCAAAAGCATTTGGATAGTATCATTTGAGGAGGGAATGTGGCAGGATAAATAGCTGTCAGGGCAGGAGAAGGGGAAAGGGGGAAATAAGGGGAAGTTTATCTCACCCACTGAACAAAAAAGTCAGCAGTCCTGGGACTTGTCAAGATAAAATCGCCAGATGTTCTTATAAACTCTGGGAAAAGCCACAACAATGTAAAAGGGGACCTTGAAAACTAGTCTACTTGGCAGAGGAAGCTTGAAACCTATGGGGGTAAAAAGTATAAAACTCTTGAACCTCCTCCCAGGTGTGGTGCTCAGATTAGCTGAATTGCCTGCTTGTGCTTTATACTAAGTGTCTTCTCTTTTTTAAAATATTATTTTATTTTAATTTTTAGAGAGAGGGGAAGGGAGCAAGAGATAGAAACATTGATGTGAGAGAGAAACATCGATCGGCTGCCTCCTGCACGCCCCCTACTGGGGATTGAGCCCACAACCTGGGCATGTGCCCTGACCAGGGATTGAACCGGGACCTCTCAGTCCATGGGCCGATGCTCAATCCACTGAGCCACACCGGCTGGGTGCCAAGTGTATTCTTAATAAATCTGCTTGCTTTGCTTTCCTAATAAATCCACTTGCTTTGCTTCCTTAATGAATTTGCTTGTTTTGCTTCAACACTGCTTTCTGTCATTTGTCTGAATTCTTTCTCATGGACTGACAAGAACCAGGGAGGGGTGAGCCACCTTCTACTCGGGCAACTCTGGTAACAATTTCATTAAAATAACTACACTTATAGACTTTCATCTCAACAACTGGCTGTAGAAAGGGGAGTAGAAGAAAAGAGCTTCATTTTTATGGATGTGGATAGATCCCCATCTTGTTGTTGGATCCATATGATGTTCAGTGCACTTTTCCCGTACTCATTTCATCATGACATCACCTCTGGGCCCAAGTTAGGAACCAGAAAAGCCAAAGGAAACTTTCTCAGAGTCTACGAAAGTCTGGTGAGTTTGTAGAGAAAGAGAAGCTTATATTAAATTAATTTTAAGTGCATTCGAGTTTTTTTTTTCCTTTTTCATTATTCCAGCTGCTTCCCTTTCCTTTCCTCTCTTTCTTTCCTTCTTTCTCTTTCTTTCTTTCCTCCCTCCCTTCTCTTTCTCTCCATTTTTGCTTTCTCTCCCTTCCTTTCATGTATTTGCTATTGTTAAATGCAGTACCCTGTTTTACCCTCATCAATGTTTTTTTATTTTATTTTATTTTTAGGAAAAAAGGGAAAAGAGAGAAGTTGTATATGAAGGGAGAGGTAGAGAGAGAGAGAGAGAGAGAGGAGAGATGCTGAGAGAAAGGAAGGGGACATGAAGGGTTGGGAGGAGAGAGGTGGAGGGAGAGGAGGCGAGGAGGAGGAAAAAGAGGAAAAGGAGGAGGAGGAAGAGGTAGAGGTGTGGAAGAGGAGGAGAGAAGGGAAGGGAGAGAGGAGGGGGATCAATTTTTTTTATAACTCAGAAAATAGTCTGAAGCAACAGGGCTTATAATAGCCAAGCAGCGTGGCAAAAAGAGCCCTGGACTGTGTGTCAGAAAGTTTCCATTTGGACTGTGGCCACTCTTGACATCTTGGAGCCCTTGAATAAGTCATTTGATCTCACGCATTACAGCTTCCTCTTGCATGAATGTGAGGAAACAACCCCTGTCGTTACTCAGAGACTTCTAACTCCAATGGTGGCTTCATTCCTAGCCAGGTCACCCACACCTCTGGGTCTTGGTTTTTCTATTCTAAAACCAAGACAACATCAAGCTCCTGGTGGAGCTGGGAGGATTCCAGAAGTAATATACGTAATTTCAGACCTTGCAGGAAAGCCATGGGGAAGAAAAGAGTGCCAGGAGTAAATGGGGAGGGTTGTGATAGTTTAACATAAAATAATTAGAAATAGGATAGCAGGAAAATGCGAGAAAAAGCTGGTTCTTTCCAAGCAGTCAATTAACTATCATTGAGGCAATGCAAAACTGAGGTAAAGAGCTGAAAGATGAATTAGGTAGAGTCTGTGCCCCAAAGACACATTCTGGCTGCATTTGCACATAAAAAGATACCTGACAACTGAGGCTTTAAAGGCTAATGGCTAGATTCATTCAACTGAAAACCCAAAGCTCTTCAAGCAACCACAACTAATAGCCTCTAGGCAAAAAGCTAGAGGATAACTTAACCTTTGCTGGGCTTGCAAATATACCCTGGAAAGTAAGACTCCAGGGTGGTGTTTAACATGGGTCCTCCCATGCTCATCCAAACCCAGTAGAGGGAGCCACAAACAACAGAACACCAACATCCACAGGAAAATTTGGCAGGCTCCAAAAACCACTGAGATAGCCAAAATGGGGAAACAAAGAAACAGAGCCCAAATGAAAGAACAAGAGACCTCTACCGAAGATGAGATAAATGAAACGGAGTTAAGCAAGTTAACAGAGCTAGAATTCAGAGCCATGATCTTGAGGAAGCTCAACAGCATGAGTAAGGACATCAACACCTTGAGTAAAGACATCCACACCATGAGCAAAGACATAGAAACACTGAAAACCAACCAAGTGGAAATGAAGAAGCAGCAAGAAGAAATGAAGAAGCAGCAAGAAGAAATGAAGAAGCAGCAAGAAGAAATGAAGAATGACATAGCAGAAATGAAGAACACATCGGAAGGACTAAACAGCAGAGTAGAGGAAGCTGAGGACAGGATCAGTGAATTAGAAGACAGGGTAGAAAAAATCAACCAATCAGAAAACCAAAAGGAAAAAACAATGAAAAAACAGGAAGACAGCTTAAGAGAACTGTGGGGCAACTGGAAACGTAATAATATTTGCATCATTGGAGTCCCTGAAGAAGAAGAAAATGAGCAAGGGTTAGAGAATATATTTGAAGAAATAATGACAGAAAACTTCCCTAATTTGGTGAAGAAAGAAGATATTCAAGTTCAAGAAGCACAGAGAGTCCCAAGTAAGAAGAACCCAAACAGGCCCACACCAAGACACATAGTAATTAAAATGCCAAAAATTAAAGACAAAGAGAGAATCCTCAAGGCAGCAAGAGAAAAGCAACAGGTTACCTACAAAGGAACCCCCATCAGGCTATCAGCTGACTTCTCAACAGAAACACTACAGGCCAGAAGGGAATGGCATGAAGTAATGAAGGTCATGAAAAACAAGGATCTGAATCCAAGACTACTCTACCCAGCAAGGCTGTCATTCAAAATAGAAGGTCAAATAAAGAGCTTCTCAGACAAAAAAAGGCTAAGGGAATACATTAGCACCAAACCAGCACTGCAAGAAATGTTAAAAGGACTGCTGTAATTAGTAGAAGAAATAGGAAGGAAAGTAGAACCACACTGAACAAAAATGGCAATAAATAAGTACATATCAATAATCACCTTAAATGTAAATGGATTGAATGCTCCGATAAAAAGACACAGAGTAGCGGATTGGATAAGAAAGCATAACCCGTATATATGCTGTTTACAGGAGACCCACCTCACAACAAAAGACTCACATAGGCTGAAAGTGAAGGGATGGAAAAAAATCTTCCAAGCAAATGGAAAGGAAAAAAAAGCTGGGGTAGCAATACTCATATCTGATAAAATAGATTTCAAAACGAAAGCCATTACTAGAGACAAAGAAGGTCACTACATAATATTGAAAGGATCTATCCAACAGGAAGATATAACCTTGGTAAACATATATGCACCGAATATAGGAGCACCAAAATATATTAAAAATCTTCTGGAGGACTTCAAAGGAGAAATTGACAGCAATACAATCATAGCAGGGGACTTCAACACCCCGCTGACATCACTGGATAGATCCTCTAGACAAAAAATTAACAAGGACACAGAGACTCTAAATGAAGCACTAGACCAAATGGATTTAATAGATATTTACAGAGAATTACACCCCAAAACTATAGAATTCACATTCTTCTCAAGTGCACATGGGACATTCTCAAAGATAGACCACATGTTAGGACACAAACGAAATCTCTACAAGTTCAAGAAGATTGAAATCATATCAAGCATCTTCTCAGATCACAATGGCATGAAACTAGAAATCAATTGCAACAAGAACATGCAATGACATTTGAATACATGGAGGCTAAATAGCATGTTATTAAACAATGAATGGGTTACTGAGGAGATCAAGGAAGAAATTAAAAACTTCCTGGAAACCAATGAAAATGAACACACAACAACACAAAATCTATGGGATGCAGCGAAAGCTGTTCTGAGAGGGAAGTTCATAGCACTACAGGCCTACCTCAAGAAACAACAAAAATTTCTAATAGACTATCTAACCTCACAACTTAAAGAACTAGAAAGCAAACAAAAAGAAAACCCCAGAGCAAGTAGAAGGAAGGAAATAGTAAAGATCAGAGCAGAAATAAACGACATAGAGACCAGAGAAACAATTCAAAGGATCAATGAAACAAAGAGCTGGTTTTTTGAAAAGATAAACAAGATTGATGGACCCTTAGCTAGACTCACCAAGAAACAAAGAGAGAGAACCCAAATACACAAAATCAGAAATGAAAGAGAAGTAACAACTGACACCACAGAAATACAAAGGATCATTAGCAAATACTATGAACATTTATATGGCAACAAATTCGACAATCTAAGTGAAATGGACAGATTTCTAGAAACACATAGTCTCCCAAAACTGGACCAGGAAGAGATAGAAAACTTGAACAGACCAATAACAGCTAAGGAAATTGAAGATGTAATCAAGACTCTCCCAGCAAACAAAAGTCCAGGACTGGATGGCTTCACGGGGGAGTTTTACCGAACATTCAAAGAAGAACTAACACCCATTCTCCTCAAACTATTTCAAAAAATTCAAGAAAAAGGAAGACTTCCAAACTCGTTTTATGAGGCCAGCATAATCTTAATTCCAAAACCAGAAAAAGACACTACAAAGAAAGAAAACTACAGGCCAATATCCCTGATGAACATCGATGCCAAAATCCTGAACAAAATACTAGCAAATCGGATCCAGCAATACATCAAAAAAATTATTCACCGTGACCAAGTGGGATTCATCCCAGGGATGCAAGGCTGGTTCAACATTCGCAAATCAATAAATGTGATACACCACATAAACAAAATGAAAGATAAAAACCACATGATCATATCAATAGACGCTGAAAAAGCATTCGACAAAATCCAGCACCCATTTCTGATAAAAACGCTCAGCAATTTGGGAGTAGAGGGATCATATCTTGATATAATAAAGGCCATATATGAAAGACCTACAGCCAACATCATACTCAAGGGGCAAAAACTAAAAACATTTCCCTTAAGAACAGGAACAAGACAGGGATGCCCACTTTCGCCACTCTTATTTAACATAGTACTGGAAGTCTTAGCCACAGCAATCAGACGTGAAGAAAAAATAAAAGGAATCCAAATTGGAAAGGAGGAAGTGAAACTGTCATTATTCGCAGACGATATGATATTATATATAGAAAACCCTAAAGACTCCATCAAAAATCTACTAGACTTAATAAATGAATTTGGCAAAGTAGCAGGATACAAAATTAACGTCAAGAAATCAACGGCATTCTTATACACCAATGATGAACTCACGGAAAGAGAAACTAAAAAAACAATTCCATTTACCATCGCAGCAAAAAAATTAAGATTCCTAGGAATAAACTTAACCAAAGAAGTAAAGGACCTATTTGCAGAAAACTACAGGACATTGAAAAAAGAAATAGAGGAAGATATAAAAAAGTGGAAGCACATACCTTGTTCATGGATTGGAAGAATTAACATCATTAAAATGTCCATATTACCCAAAGCAATCTATAGATTCAATGCAATCCCCATCAAAATACCAGTGACATATTTCACAGAACTAGAACAAATATTTCAAAAGTTCATATGGAACCAAAAAAGACCCCGAATAGCCACAGCAATCTTGAAAAAGAAGGACAAAGTAGGTGGGATCACAATACCGGATATCAGCTTATACTACAAAGCCACTGTAATAAAGGCTAATGGCTAAAGGAGGAGTCTGAGCCCAAGGACCTCAGATATTTTAAGTCTAACCTCTCCCTGCTCAGAAAGTCCTCAAGTCAGAGTTTTGGCTGGATTTTAGAGTGTCCCATTTCTTCCTGAAGTCCACAATCTACTAGGAACTCACTGATGCCTCCTCTCTGCTTGGCCAATCCACCACTGGATGGAAAAAGACCTTAACCAGGGGTGTGATCAAAGGCCCAAATTGAAAAAAATATGGATAATAGAAAAGTAGCTTTGTATTTGGCAAAATCTGAATTTACTTAGTCTTTAATTGTGAATGATGAATTTTACTAGAATTGCAAAACTACCTCATTTCTTTTTTAGATAGCTCAGGACTTCATTTTCAGCTTTATCTATTATCAAAGGAAGTTCCTACCTCACAGGAATATTGTGGGGGGTGACTGATTAAATAAAGTATGTTTTAAACACCAGACAAGGTCAAGTACTTTGTTAAATTCTGGAAACATTTTTCCCCTTGCCTGAAGGAAATGGAGGAACATAATGCAAAACAGTAAGTTAGAAATGAACATGGTCCTTTCATAAAAAATTTAAAGTTGAAACTAAATTTTATATGGATACTAACAATTTAACAAGACAAATGAAAAGTCATAGTCCCCAGTAAGTACGTCACAAAATAAAACACTATACCAACATGCACTATTTTTTGAAAAACCTTTGGAAAGAAAATCTCATCTACCACAATCAAATGATGCACTCAACAAACCTTTTTTGGGGGGTACTTACTATATGCCAGGCTAGATTCTGGAAAAATAAAACACAATGTAGCCCAAATGAGTACAACTCTACAGCATCTTATATGGCTATGGGGGGTTACATAGAGGTAATATTGAAGAAGACCAACTTCCTCCAACCTACCTCCATCTCTTTAGTAGAAAAGTGCATTAACAATCAGACATGGGTCCAGTGAGAACTCACTGCATTTATAATGTGTGGGTCATTTGTGGAGACTAGACAAAAACCTTCCAGCAAGTTGGCTCCTACTTACGTCTTTCAAGCTGTTCCCAGGAGGATAAAGTTGCCGGGAAGAGTGTCCTACCTACCGTGAGTGCTTTCCTTCTCTTTAAGGTAAGGGCACATTGACCAAGTTAACTGCAGTGTTTAGAAGTAGAATAACAAAAGCTGGGATGTGGAAATGCAAAGTTCTGTGGCTTTTAGTTCCAACTCCAAAAGCCTGGCCTTTACAGTCTTTGAGAACCTTATCTTGATGTCTCAAGTGACTACGGTCTAGGTGCCACCAATATCAGCTTATTCTGAAATGTTATGAAAAATTGCACAAGGAAATAATAGCCATTGATGTAACTGGATTGCTCACTAGGACATTCTAATATAGGACTCATGATCATTATTCTCTGGTATTTTCCTAACACTACCCTGCAGTTTACCCAGTCAGAGGCTTCTCTTCCCAGAGAAGGAAATTTTGGATTCCCTTCACAGGCCCTTTGTGTTTCAGGATCACCCTTAAATTTAGTTCCAGGTGGAAAATCCTGTAGCCCCAGATCCAGAGTGACCTTTGACAGATTTAGATCTGCCTATGAGGGAAGGGAAATCCCAGGTGGGAATGTCCTGGGCTGGGAGTTAGAAGACTAGGTTCTAATCTCCATAATACAGTTCTGTATCTTGAGCAAGACACTTCTCCCCGAACCTCAGGTAACGCCGAGGCCAAGCAAACAGGAGGGCTATGTGCTCTTCACATACGCTTCTAGGAATGAATTATGATTCATGTTCCAGGGAACAAGCTAAGTGCTGTTATGCATTTGGAGGGGTTCAGAGCTAGTCATCCTGTTGCCCAGGGAAATAGAGTTCTCCCATGGAGTCATGAGAAAAGCATTTCGGGGACCCACACACTGTAGAATGAGGCGTGGTGGTAATATTTATTGGAGTGAAAACAAACAGGTGCCCAATGTCTCATCCACAAACAGGTGGCTTAGCTCTGTTTCACTGCAGAAGTCCTGGGCCTGGACTGCCCACCAGGAGGCTCAGGGTTCCGAAGTGTAATGCCCCACCCAGGCCCCCGCTTGGAGCTACACTTGGAGCCGAGCGGCTGCTACAGAAAGAAAATACACCAACGAAAGGGTGAATGCACTGACGAATGCATGCTACCAAGACGGGCCTTTATAAAGCTTTGATTATATTATCTTGGGCTTGGGAGAGAGCAGGTTTTCTTTCAGACTAACCAATTTCTTTCCTAACCCTTCGTGGGCTTGTGCTGGGTCCTCCCCCATCCAATCCTGTCTTTCTCTCAGGGTTTCCAGGCTAGACTCCACCCCTTCATGTCACCTCTTGGCATCTCCTGCAGGTGCTTACCTCCCCCTGCAGACACTGGCCTCTACCGCCCAGCGGAGGAATTTCCCCTTCATTGTTTATCCCTCACCCCATAGTCTGGGTGAGTGGACTGGTTGTCCCCTGGGGAGATTGGGAAAGCCAGTCCTTCCTCCCTACTTGGGGCGGGGGAGGGGGGGGGAGGATGTTAATCCCTTAGTGGGGATCCCGCTGTCTCCTGGGGTATCTGAAGCTGTAACTTCCAGACTTAATCAGGTTTAGGCTTAGCCAGTTTTGTTCCCTCTCTTTCCTTAATATCTAACTTACTACATATGCTAACAATCCCAAGAAATCAGCAAATCAGGAAATCTTTCTGACCCACCTATATGGCAGGGCGCACTTCTGTTTACTAAACATCTGCTCTTCTTATCATTCTGCAGTGACTTTTTGTTGTTGTTGTTTTTTTAATCCTCACCTGAAGATATTTTTCTATTTATCTTCAGATAGAGTGGGAGGGAGGGAGAGAGAGAGAGAAAAAAACATCCATTGGTTGCCTCCCGCACCACCCCAACCAAGCTCTACTGCTGAGCCAAACTGGTCAGGGCTGCAATGACCTTTTTTTTTTTTTAATCCTCACCCGAGGACATTTTTGCACTTATCTTCAGATACAGCAGGAGGGAGAGAGGGAGGAAGAGAGAGAGAGAAACATTGATGTGAGAGAGACCATCGACTGGCTGCCACCCACACAGCCCCAACCAGGGCCGGGAACAAACTGCAACCAAGGTACGTGCCCTTGGTGGGAACCAAGCCCAGGACTCTCTGGTCCGCAGGCCCACGCTCTAACCGCTGAGCCAAACCGGCCAGGGCTGCAATGACCTTTTGAAGCTCACAGGGCACCTCACCCTATCCCTAACTCAGGACATCTTCTATACCCATGTTCCCTTTCTTTTCTTTTCTTTTTTTTTTTTTTGGTCTTAACTTCAGCAGCCAAAGTAATTTTCTTTTTCTTTCCTTTATTGATTTTTAGAAAGAGAGGAAGTGAGAGGGAGAGAGAGACAGAAACATTGATGAGAGAGAACATCGATTAGCCTCCTCCTGCATGCCCCCCACTGGGGATCTGGCCCACAACCTGGGCATATGCCCTGACCGAGAATCGAACTGGCAACCTCTTGGTGCATGGGTCGATGCTCAACCACTGAGCAACACCGGCAGGACCCCACGTTCCCTTTCTGTCTCTGAACCTTTCATGCATATGGGTCTCTGACTCTCTCATATATGTGGGGTTCCCATACATATGTATGAATTAAATTTGGTTTTCTCTTGCTAATCTATCTCATGTCTATTTGATTATTAGACCAGCCACAAGTACCTTGAGGGTAGAGGGAAGTGTCTTTCTCCTCCACACATTTATCCAGGTTCCTCTTTCCCATAAATAGTTTTAAGGAACTTAAGAAATTTCAATGGAGTTAAAAAGTTTTTTTGTGGGAGTAGAGCTAAGAGAAGCCAAAAGAACAGTAAACCAACAATTCTCAAAATTACTTGTTGCTGGAAAGACTAAAAGAAGCCCACTGTTTTAACAGAGTGTGGACGACGTAAGACTGTCCAAACCTGTAGAAAATGTTTATGAGTTTATTTGAGTTTATCTGAGCCAAGCAGAGGATAGGTCTGGAAGCAAGATCTCAAGACACTGAGGAAAATGCTTCACAGATTGACAGTTTTCCACTTCTTTTAAGCATCTGAAAGTAAGGAGGGAAGATAAAATAAAGGTGGGAGAACGAAAGGTAGGAATTGGATTATAGGATTGTTAATAAGATTATGTGCTCTCTCGAGGGTAGTTAGCTTCAGGGGTCTGAAACAGAGGTTTGCTCTGGCATTTCAAAGATGTGCTAACCTAATTGGCCTGCGGTCCGGAGAGACCCGGGTTCGGTTCCCACCAAGGGCACGTACCTCCGTTGTAGTTTGTCCCTGGCCCTGGTTGGTTGTGCGGGTGGCAGCCACTCGATGTGTCCCTTTCATGTTGATGTTTCTCTCTCTCTCTCTTCCTCTCTCTCCCTCCCACTCTATCTGAACAAAAAATGAAAAAATGTCCTCGGGGGAGGATAAAAAAAAAATGTGCTAACCTAGATGCACAGGAAAAACAGACAAGGCTTGCTTAAGGCAAAGACAAACCTTTCACTTCAAGGGTATATACCTGGGGTGCGACTACCCACCATAACCTGCCCAGTCAGGAATTTACTTCCCATTACAAGATTTGTGGGTTTTATTACAGAACCCCTTTTTCATTCACAAGAGTTTTCTTTTGAGTGTCGGGATTCTGAGAAATCATTGTCTTTTATATATTTTCCCCTGTTTTCCATATTTTCTAAACTGCTCATGAATTATTTTTCTAACTGGAAAGGGACATTTTTTAATGGCCTTGACTGGTTGTCTTTTTCCTCATCTTATGCTGTGCTGATGCATTAGGCCCCGATCTGCAATTCAACGTCCTCAATTTCTTCACCGCCTGGCATTCTGTACCATCTGCAAAAGTATACAAAATAGACATCAGCTGATAGGAATTTTGCTAGATAGCTAAATGAAATGCTTTATTATGATTTTATATCTTTTACCAACAAAGGAATAAAATCATTGAATATCTATACTTGTATATGCCAGTGTTTGACCAAGCCTTCCAGAGTTTGAAGGTGGAGGCAGGGGAGAAGCAGCAGCTGTTCTGAAGGTTAAGGATTGGGCCCTCTCATTTGGAAAACCCAGTCAAGCCAAGAGCAAGAGCTGATTTTCCACACCTTGGCAATTACCTAATTATTTCACTGTGCCCCTTAGCAGGAGGTGCCCATTCAGATGACCTCAGTCCATCCCTGCTCCTTATGGTCAGGTCCCATTCTTTTCTCTAAATGTCCTAATCTTTTCTTCTACTGACCCACCCAATCTGCTCTTCTCTGTAATTAGTAATAGAGCATTTAAGTTCCATACCCACCAAAGAGAAAACTGGCAACCCACATAGATTTAAAAAAAAAAATGGTTAATAGACATTTAAAAAATATTCACTATCCTAAAGAAAAGAGAGCCTAATTACTCTCAAAGTTATACTATGTTGTCTGCTTTGTAAAGGACCCATCTTAACATTCAGCCCCTTTAGAGCTACCAGTATATTAGGTACTATTATGCAGAAGCAATAGAACTATTTGCATTTAGTAATATTATTAGGTGGTCGGGATCAGAGAAATGATACTATCACACACCATCTTCTTTCCGTTGTTCCCCCATTGACGTGAGGCCTGAAAAGGAGGCTTCAGATCCTATTGGATAATATCTAAGAAAGGATAGGAGGGGAATACAATCAGTTCCTTGACTGGGCTACCAAATACATTCTCCTATTGTAGAGGTTACAAGAACAACTTGAGACGATTCCTGTGATTTTTCTCCTGTTCTGTTGTTTTATTTTCAACGGTCAGCAAGTCAGGACACTCAAGCATATTCAGAGTCACCTCATTAAAGCTTTTAACGCTTATTGAAAAAAATTCATCTTTAATGAATTTTAATTACAAATAAAAGCAGTAATGCAATTATTTTTCTCTTTAATTTGATAGCTTTTGAAAAGAAATACAGTAAGTCCTCACTTAATGTCATGAATAGGTTCTTGGAACTTTGGCAAAACAACCTATAACGAAACCAATTTTATCAAAGGCTAATTTATATAAATGAGTTAAGTTCCCATGGCATCTTATCAACCTTATAGGACAATGACCTTGAACAAAATGATGTTATTTGAGGACCTGTTCTATGTCAGGATATCCACTGTTAGCAGAGGTGTGATAAAACAAACCCTCCCAAATATGCCACTTTGACATGAGGATCATTTTTGAGCTGAGGGCAATCGAGAAGAAGCTGTCCTTCCTCTCTACCAGAGTGATTCCTAATCACCCGAGACAACTCTAGATCTGATAGGGGAGGAGCACGTAATAGAAATAGAATCATAGCTGTTTGACGACTATTCATCTTACTAACTATAGATAGAAGGTTTTCTTACAGACCGTGGGAAACTGGAAGATGTACTGCAAAAATAAAAATAGGGCTGTAAAAAGCTTAGAGAAGAAATACATTTTGAGAACAGACCAAAGACAGGACACACTTTGTTTTGATTTGCTGTGCCTGGACTCTGAACCCCCCCACCATCCGGGAGTTTGCCAGGTCCAGGAATGGGCAGAACTGTTTGTAACATCATAGAAAATTAGCCACCTTGTTCATAGACTGAGCTCCTGAAGGCCAGACTACAGACCCTCCCCTCCCCTTTCCCTGTTACACTTGCAACTCACAGCTGCACCTAGTTATCTCCTTCCTCGCCAGTATATAATCAGCCAACTGGCAAGGGGGGTCAGAGCACAATTTACAGGGACTGACTGCTTTCCTCATACTGCCGACATTATGAGAATAAACGCTCATACATGATTCAACCCTGTCTCTGATTAATTTGGCTCAAGTAATGACAGGTGGCCTTGGACCCGTTGTGTCTGGTATCAGATCCTAATGGAGACAGCGCCAGAGGAACCTACATAATAAACCTTACTAACTAGCCCTTATCTCCCACTAGTTTCTCATATATTTACCTTCCCACAACTTGCCAACCTAGAAACCTAAATTCCTTTTCCTTTGTCTTGTCACTTTCCACAAACTTTTTGTTCTTTGTTAAGGTGCTGTGAAAGCCCCAAGTTTTGTTTTGTTTTGTTTGTTTTTTGTTAATCCTCACCTGAGGATATTTTTCTATTGATTTTTAGATAGAGTGGAAGGGAAGAAGGGAGAAACATTGATGTGAGAGAGACACATCAATTAGTTGCCTCCTACACAACCCCAGCCAGGGATCAAACCTGCAAACCAGGTACATGCCCTTGACTAAGAATCGAACCCAAGATCCTTCGATCCTCAGGCTGATACTCTAACCACTAAGCCAAATGGACCAGGGCATGGAAGCCCTAAAGTTTTGTGTGTTTTTTTTTTTTTCTACTTGCAATACCTAATGTATTTCTTTACTGAGACATACATATTTTAAATCTATTTTTATTTAAAAAATCATTAATTTGGAAAGACTAAAAGCCCCAAGTTTTAACCACCTCTTTGAGTTACTCATCACTGAGTTTCTCCTGTGTGTATGTGCACTGTGGGTGTTAATAAATTGTTTTTCTCTTGTTAATTTGTCTTTTGTCAACTTAATTTCCAGGGCCCTGGCTGAAGAACCTAAGAGGGTAGAGAGAAAAGTTTTCTTTTTCTTCCCTATACAATTTTGCAATATGTATGAAGAACTTAAAATGTTCCTATCTTTCAATTTTTAAAAAAAATTTTTTCTTTTTATTGATTTTTAGAGAGAGAAGAAGGGAGGGGGAGAGAGAGAGATAGAAATATCAATGAGAGAGAACATCTGGTCACCTCCTGCATGTCCCCAACTGGGGATTGGGCCCACAACCTGGGCATGTGCCCTGACTGGGAATCGAACTGGCGATCTCTTGGTGCATGGGTTGATGCTTAACCACTGAGCCACACTGGCCGGGCATCTTTCAATTTATTAAGTTTTCATTCCAGAGGCAGTAACACTAAAATCTGACCAAGCTGTATGTGAAAAGGTGTTACTTTTGATATTATTCAGCATTGATTACAGTAGCATTTTACACAGTATAAAAACAAAACAATACTCAACAATTGAGGAATTGGTAAGCAAATTATGGTACATCCATACTATGAAAAAGAATGCAGGTATTTCATATTTTCAAGACAATAGAAATGATTCTGAGATTTTGTTAAGTGAAAGAAGCAGGATACAAATTATGTAAATCAATATGACCTAACTACATAAAGCAATCCATGGAAAGGGAGATAAATAATGCAAATATATTCGCAGCAATCACATCTCAATTTGTATAATGCATAATGCTTGCTTTCTTTTACTTTCTTACAATTTCTACTTACCAATTTTACTTTATACTTTTCTTTATTTCCCAGATTTTCTACAATAGGACTATATTTTATAATAAGAAAAAATGTTTTTAAAATGTCTGCCCATCAATAATAAATAGTACAGGGTTTTCCAATTTTACATGATGGTTGAGTTCCCAAAGACTCACACAAGCCCTGAGTGCAGGGTTTCTATTCACCATTAACTGGAAGGCTGCCACGTGGCCGGGCCTATTCATTATGGTCTCATTTCCCTTGCTGAGAGGGCTGAATTCATGAAGTTCTTGACTTTTTTTTTTTTAATTTGGAGAGATTTGCATCATTTCAAAGTGTTCTAATAAGATTTTATTGAAATTTTTCAGATCTCAAACTTTTTTAGACTTGCACAATTCAAATTCATAAAAACTGAGACCATAATGAATAATCCATGTCAAAAAAAATTGAATTCCTGAACAATGTACTATAATTGCTTTAAAAATATCTCATGTGTCATGTCAAAGATTTGTGACGTACAATGCAGTAAAACTTTAAGAATGTTCTATAAGCAAACAGTATATTTATTGATATGTAAGAAGTATAATTTATTTTATATGAATTCCATTGAAGCAGACACACAAAACAGTCTATAGGATGTCCATAAAGTCTGGAAACAGGAGAATACACATAATTCTATCGAGGACTTTTTTTTTTATCCTCACCTGAGGACATTTTTTCATATTTTGTTCAGATAGAGTGGGAGGGAGAGAGAGGAAGAGAGAGAGAGAGAGAGAAACATCGACGTGAAAGGGACACATCGAGTGGCTGCCACCTGCACGACCAACCAGGGACAGGGACAAACTGCAACCGAGGTACATGCCCCTAGCGGGAACCGAACCCGGGTCTCTCTGGACCGCAGGCTGACACTCCAACCGCTGAGCTAAACTGGCCAGGGCTATCAAGGACATTTTTAAAGAGTAAAACACACACACACACACACACACACACACACACACACACACACACACACTGCTTCCAGACTTTATGTAGAATGGAAATCAAATTTCACATACCTGGGTATTATATGTGACCCAGAAATGTTCATCAGGAGAGTAGATGTCCTTTGACCACCCCAATAAATCAGTGTCTCTCTGGTCTTGAAGAAGAGTTCGCAAATTTTCTTGTAAGGGCCTCATAGGCAGAGCCAAAGTAAATGGTCAGCTTATGGAGAGGAGGCGTGTTTCTCATCCAAGTCCACAGCTCAAAGGAAAACAAACTCCATCTCTGCTCCAAGTACATGCATTAGGTCCTTCTGGTAATAGGAGGAGGCAGCACCCCTGGAGTTATATTTTTTCCCTTTAAGTCCTTTCAGATACCAAACTATCTCTTTGCTGGTTTTCAGGGGGAAATCTTGCCCACAGGTGTTAGAGGTACTTCCATGGAATTTCGGAAGCTATGAGGTCTCTCAGGTAGTTCAGATCAGCCTGGAGCCTGGAAATTCCTGCATAGATCACAAGTTCCCTTTGGAAGCTGGAAAGGCATTTGCAAAGCAGCTCAGTAGCCTTGCAGTGGCATCTTTGAAAGCAGAGGTGGCTTTCTCATCTACGTGAACACAGTGGACATTTTGAGGCTTGTCAATAGTCCTGAGGAACCCTTCAAATGGATCAAGGTCTTTGTGGGTTACCATGACATACTCAGCTTTGTCTTTAGACAGTTTTCATCATCTAGTGATTTGGCAAGTTTTGTTTCTCAATGGTGTCATTGGTATATTTTCATCTAAGGAGATTTTCTTTGCTGTCACAATCATGTCACAGACTTCTGCAAGGACTGAAGAGTTTGAGATTTTCCTCACTTGCCAGTACTTTTGCAGGTCTAAATTATTAGCATGTATGAACAAAGAAGTTATAAAAAAGATTGTAAGTCCTACAATAAACCTGAACAGCCGATTCAGCTTCTTTTTTTCTATCATCTCTTTTATGTGTCACTTGCTGGACTTCATACCACTGCTGAAGTCAGTCCAACCCCAGACTGCTGGGAAGTCTACTCCAGCTTCTTATTTTGAGCAAGAGAAATACTGCCTCTCATTGAAGGGACAAGGGACCAACCACAAGCCTGCATTTGTCTTACATTGAAGGGATGGGGTGGATGTGAGGACAGGAACCACCGGGGCCAGAGCAAGAGCTTAGCACAGCTGGTGCCTTTGTCTAGGTCAACCTCAAGTTAAGACCCTGACAGATCGGCCACAGCTGCCAACTCAGGGTGTTCTTCTCATGTGCGGTGAGGGTAGAGAGTTGTCCATCTTGCAGCCTTTCTTCCCCAGAGACAACCACCATCATAATCACTGATGTCATCTTTGAATACAAGGGAAAATATATTTCTCCCACTTTGGGCAGTCTCAGTTGTCACGAAGCAGGCCACCACTGACAGCACCCAGAATTGCTCGACAGTAGTGTTTCTCTTTACCTAAAAACAAAAATGGCCCTGGCCGGTTTGGCTCAGCGGTTAGAGCGTAAGCCTGCGGTCCAGAGAGACTCAGGTTCAGTTCCCACTAAGGACGCGTAACTTGGTTGCAGTTTGTCCCCCGGCCCTGGTTGGGTCGTGCGGGAGGCAGCCACTCGATGTGTTTCTTTCATGTCGATGTTTCTCTCTCTTTCTCTCTCTCTCTCTCTCTCTCTCTCTCTCTCTCTCTCTCTCTCTCTCCTTCCCACTCTATCTGAACAAAAAATGGAAAAATGTCCTCGGGTGAGGATTAAAAATAAATAAAAATAAAAAATGAAGAACTCATAGAACTTCATAGCTGGAAGGAAGTTCACAAATGGGGAACACTGAAAATGAGCTGTGACTAATATGCTATCTCCCTCTTGTCCCCGTTATGTCACCGACAGCCTGTGAAGCAAGCACTGACATGATGTACCTTTTGCACATGGACCTGAGGCCCTCATGGAGGCTGACTTGCCTGAGAGCCAATAATGAGTTAACGATAGCATTGGGCCTAGAATCTACCTCTTCTGATTTCACAGGCCTTCTACCTGGAATATTCTCTCCCCACTCCTTTTCTTGATGAGTTCCTCTCACGCACATGCATCAGGTCCCTGTGTGGCACTGCTTTCCTAGTGTCCCTTGCCTTTCCTCCCAAGTCTGGGTTAGGAGCCCTTCCATTTGTCCTAATAGGACCTTGTACCCTTCTGATTGCTTGTCTGCTTGCTTCACCACTAGCCCATGGAGACCTGTTTCTGTCCACTGATCACTGTATTTTTAGCACCTAGCTAAGGGTAGGCACTTATCATGGGATTAAGTCCAGTTACTCTTCCTCCCTCTGTACCAGGGGTCAGCTAAACTATGGTGGGGAGTGGGGATGGGGGGTGGGGTGCCCAATCCGGCTGCCACATGTTTTTGTACAGCCTGGGAGCTAAGAATGGCTTTGCATTTTCAAATGGTTGACAGAAAATCCAAAGAAGAGTCCTGGCCAGTTTTGCTCAGTGGTTAGAGCGTCAGCCTGCAGACCAAAGAGTTGCGGGTTCAATTCCGGTCAAGAGCACGTACCTCGGTTGAGGTTCATCCCCGACCCTGGTCAGGGCCCTGCGGGAGGCAACCAGTCAATGTGTCTCTCTCACATCCCTGCTTCTCTCTCTCTCCCTCTCTCTCTCTCCCCCTCCTTCCTACTCTATCTGAAGATAAATAGAAAAATATCCTCAGGTGAGGATTTTTTTAAAAATCCAAAGAAGAAAGATACTTTGTGACATGTAAAAATTATGTGAAATTCAAATTTCAGTGTCCATAAATAGTTTTATTGGAACGCAGCCACGCTCATTTGTTTACGAATGATCAATGGCTGCTTTCACATTGCAGCAGCAGAGCTGGCTAGTTGCAACAGAACCCATCTGGCCA
The DNA here is from genome assembly GCA_030848825.1 of Tadarida brasiliensis. Taxonomy (NCBI): domain Eukaryota; kingdom Metazoa; phylum Chordata; class Mammalia; order Chiroptera; family Molossidae; genus Tadarida; species Tadarida brasiliensis. The sequence continues at coordinate 86,480,582 of CM061264.1, forward strand.
CCAAAGCCGAATACATTTACTATCCGACCCTTGCCAGAAAAGGCTTGCTGTAATTACCGATGCCTCTGCTAACCATATATTTTTGCTACATCAAGATGACTGTGACTTCGCACAATTTTACAATTTTTCCTTTATTTTCTAGATTTCCTGATAAAGGACATCATATTTAGTAGTATGGCACAGTCTTTAAAGAGAGACTTGTGTGAGTTTGGTTCCTGGTTTTGTTGGTTCTTAGCTGTGTGACCTTGGTCAAGTTGCTTTACCTTTCTGTTTCTGTTTCATTATCCATAAAATAAAGATAATACCAATATAAATGCTATTATTTATTTATTTATTTTTGAGAGAGAGAGAGAGAAACATCAATTTGTTGTTCTACTTATTTATGCATTTAGTAGTTGCTTCTTGTATGTGCCCTGACTGGGGATCAAACCCACAGCCTTGGCACACTGGGATGACACTCTAACCAACTGAGCCACCTGGCCAGGGCCAATGCTAGCTATTATTGTTACCTGCACACAGCCACTTTTAGAATTTACCTGCAGCACTAACGAATTGGAAATTCAGCACTCCATTTTCCCTGACTTCACTGTGGCCCAAACTTTGCCAAGATGTAATGCTGCCACACAGTGGCCTTGTACAGTGTAGCGTGACATCTTTCCTTTAGGAGGCCGAAAATCTTGTGGATAATAGGTAAGGAGAATATTTATGGCATTACAGCACCTTATTTCCCACTAGATGGAACAACTTGAAAGAAAGAACATGTCGTGGAAGACAGAGAGAGTGCTCACCCTGGCATTTAAGGAGCGCTGAAAAAGTCTCCTCTCTCAAGGTCTCAACCCCACCAACCAGCCAAGGATTCCACAATGACCTTAAAAAAGTCTCATAGGAGGCAAATGGTTTGTTATTTAAGAAAAATGACAGTGTCTTATTAAGCCATTAGCAACCAATGACACTCAAACGAGGTGAAAAAATAGATTAAATGGAAGAAAAGCAAACAAGGGCTGGAGTAGGGGGTGTTATTGGGGACCCTTTGGAATGTGCGGGCATGGAGGGCAGCCAGGCGAGAACATGAAGGCAGTAAGATGCCCCGGGGTCATGTACCATCATTTACATGATTCGTTTTCAGAATTAGAGATAAGTCTTAAAAATAAAAAAGTTTCCAATGTCCTAAGCATACTCACATCAAAATTAGTTTCATTTTAATGCTTTTCATGTACTTTTGAGTATTAACTTTTAAATTCTCACTATTTTTTTCTCTGGAAAAGTCAAATGGCCCTATAAAAGGGCAGTCTACTGATAGAACTGGAAAGAAGCTGAAAGGTCATCTTGTCCCATGCTGTCATTTTACAGAAGGAAGCAAAATGGAAAGTGTGTTGCGTGAAGTAACAGGGCCACTGAGCACCAGACCTGGTCCCTGCTGGTCCGGCGCCATAAGCTGATTCCAAAGAGGTGTTCTACCTTTGTCTGAAAGAGAAGGCTTCAGAAAACACGAATGTACACGCCCTTCTCTCGGCCTAAGTCATTATTCAGCTGAAGGACAAGTTAAACAAAGGACGAGATTATCATAACTTCATGAGATTTGTTCTTATAATCAGTTTCTAACCTCAGACACTGACGCGAAAGATAATATTTGTGCTGTTGAAAGAAGCCGGTAAAATATTTGCACTTTGAAGCACAGGATGATAACACTCATTTGGGCTACTCTTATCAAAATTAGGTAAATAGATCCAAAGTAAAACAAACATGATTTTGGAACCTTGGTGGCCGAAGTCAACAGGTATATTCAGACCTCTGTTAAAGGCACCTAATTCTAGTAACATTTATATTTATGAATGTTCTCTAAATTCTTGGCTATTTTCTATAATACATTATTTCTCATAAAAACGAGTCAACTCAACACAACTGCTTATTTCCAAGCACTTACTCAATGCCTCGAGCGTGAGGTCCCATTGCAGACTCCTCACCCCTCTTCCCTCCGATCACCCCTGCCCCTGGCCTTCCGTATTTGACATATTCGTGCATTTCTGTAAACTTAGCTGGAGTGGAAAAGTAGCTTTTACTCAGGTGCACACAGTGCCTTAGGAACATTTTTTTTAATACTTTTTTTTAATTCCTTACCCAAGATGTATGTGTGTGTGTGTGTGTGTGTGTGTGTGTGTGTGTGTGTGTATATATATATATATATATATATATATATATATATATATATAATTTTTTTATTTTCTATTTATCTTCGGATAGAGTGGGAGGGAGGGAGAAAGAGAGAAACATTGATGTGAGAGAGACACATCGACTGGTTGCCTCCTGCAAGACCCGACCAGGGTCCAGGGATCCAACCGCAAGTGAGGTACGTGCCCTTGACCGGAATCGAACCTGAGACTCACTGGTCTGCCGGCTGACGTTCTAACCGCTGAGCCAAACCGGACAGGACACCATAGGAAAATTTGACACAGAATCCTTTTCTAGTTCCTACGATTGAAATCTAAAACCTGGTACAATTTAAATCCTACCCCTAATTGGCCTTAAAGACTTGCTAAAGCATTTTTTTATATTGTGGTAAATAGCACATAACATAAAATTTACCGTTTTAACCATCTTTATTTATTTATTTATTTATTTATTTATTTATTTATTTATTTATTTTTATCCTCACTCGAGGAGGACATTTTTCCATTTTTTGTTCAGATAGAGTGGGAGGGAGAGTGGGAGGGAGAGAGAGAGAAACATCGATGTGAGAGAGACACATCGACTGGTTGCCACCCGCACGACCCAACCAGGGCCAGGGACAAACTGCAACCGAGGTACGTGCCCTTAGCGGGAACCGAACCTGGGTCTCTCTGGACTGCAGGCTGACGCTCTAACCGCTAAGCCAAACCAGCCAGGGCCGTTTTAACCATCTTTATTTATTTATTATTATTTTTTAATAATTTATTTTATTATTAATTTGTTTTTGTTACAGATGTTTTTCCTTTTTTTCCCCCATTGACACCCTCCTCCCCCTCCCCTTCTCCTCGTCCCCATCCCTGTTGTCCATGTCCATTGGTTATGCACCCATGCACATAGGCTCTGTGATTTATCTCTTTCCCCCGCCTCCCCCCCTCCTCTGAGGCCCGTCATCCCATACTCCACCTCCATGTCTCTGGGTCAATTTCGTTGTTCAGTTTACTCAGTTCTCCTGTGTGTTGCCGGCTTCTTCCATTGGTGTGGGGGTCGCTCGGCTCCCCCGCCCTGCCTGGGCTCCTCCGTGGTGGGGGGGGTCGCCCGGCTCCCCCGCCCCACCTGGGTTCCCCGTGGTGGGGGGGTCGCCTGGCTCCCCCGCTCCGTCTGGGTTCCCCTGTGGTGGGGGGGTCGCGGCTCCCCCGCTCCGCCTGGGTTCCTCCGTGGTGGGGGGGTCGCTCAGCTTCCGCAGGCGCCCCTGGCTGCAGGATCTCGTTTCCTTTCAGGCGACAAGGAGGGTCCTGGAGGGCAGTATGCCTTCTCCATTTTGCAGGGCTTCCATTCAGCTTGATTTCATGCGGTCTTTAAGTGATAGTTATTCTGTGATTTAGTTGTAACTTTGATGTGGTTGTGGGAGGACGCGATTCCTCGTCCACCTAGGCCGCCATCTTGACTGGAAGTCCTAAACTATTCTTTATTTCAGTTAGTGCCTCCTTCATTTCTAACTGTGTATCCATCATTTCTGACTGGTCCCTTTTTATGCTCTTGAGGTCTTCACTAAGTTCACTGAGGTTCTCACTAAGTCCATTGAGCATCCTTATAAGCAGTATTTTGAACTCTGCATCTGTTAGGTTGCTTAACTCCATTTCACTTAGTTCTTTTCCTGGAGTTTTGTTCTGTTTTTTCATTTGGGACCTGTTTCTTTGTCTCTTCATTTTGGCTGCCTCCCTGTGTTTGTTTGTATGTATTACTTAGCGAGAGGTGTGGGGCTAGCTGAGACCAGATGCTGCTTGTTTGAAAGAATTTAGGAAAAGCTGAAGCAGGATCCAAGACAGGCCAATCCTATGGTAAAGCAACTGGCAATAGCTTGGGTGGGCCTGGAAGTTGGGTGGGGCGGGGCCTCAGGGAATCACCAGGGCGGGGCCTCAGTGTGAGCCAGGTAGCTGGAGTCCCAGATATGGCAGCGTCTGCCGGCCCAGGGAAGGGCTCACCAAAGGAACAAAAGCCTCTGATAGCACGTCTGTCCAGGTCTGTCCAGGAGAAAGCTGCCTCTCCAGCCCTTGCGCCAATGCCAAACAGCTCAGTTCTTCCCCATATGACTCTGGTGCCTTTCAGGCTGCCTCCCCCTCGCTGGAGCCTGGAGGGTGGGAGTCCGAGTAAGTCCGTGCACGGGCCCTTTAAGAGGAGCTGCCGGGGGCTCCAGCCGCCTCAGCCTCAGTTCCCGCTGGTTTCTCCAGCCAGAAGTTATGGGGACTTCTCTTCCTGGCACTGGAGCCCTCAGCTGGGCGTCTGGTGTGGGATGGGGACCCCTCAGTCCTCAGGGAGGACCTTCCCAGCTGAGGTGCCCTCCTAATTTTTATCCGCCACACATGGGTGTGGGACCAGCCCGTCATGCCTCCGCCCCTCCTACCAGTCTGGATGCGGCTTCTTCTTTAATTTCGTAGTTGTAGGACTTCCATTCAGCTTGATTTCAGGTGGTTTTGAATGATGGTTGTTCTATAGTTTAGTTGTAACTTTGATGTGGTTGTGGGAGGACGCGATACTGCGTCTACCTACGCCGCCATCTTGACCGGAAGTCCCCGTTTTAACCATCTTTAAATGTACACGTGTCCAGTAGTGAAGTGCTAATTATACGTATATTGTGCAATAGAACTTTACAACTTCTCCACCTTGCAAACTAAAGCTTCATACCCACTGAACAACACCCACGTCCCCTCCCCACCCCACGCCATTCCTGGTAACCTCGTACTACTTTTTCTTCCTGGGAGTTTGACTACTGTGGAAGTCTCATATAAGTGAAGTCTTTTGTGGCTGACTTGTTTCACTTAGCATAGTGTTTGCTGAAGCATCCTTGACATGCACTGATCTATCCAACAAATGTGAGCTGAGAGCCTTGTATAGGCTAACAGTCCCAGGAAATCTATCTGTAAAACAATAAAAATAGCAGTTTGGATCGGTAGAGTGTTTTCACATTTATTATTTCATTATCATTTAAAGCAGGGCTTCTCAGCCTCGGCGTGTTGGTTGCGGGGCTGTCCTGTGCCCTGCAGGATGGCCAGCAGCATCCCTGGCCTCTGCCCACTAGATACCGGTAACACAGCCCTTGTTGTGACAACCAGAACTGTCTTCAGACATTGCCGAATGTCTCCTGTGGGGCAGCCTTGGACCGATAAGCTAACTTCTAAAAGCAGTAAAAAAACCGCTAACTCTATGCACTTTATGAGGTTTTGTATAATGGCTGGTAAATATTGTATGAAGCGACCTGGCACACAGCAGCCAATTAAATAAGAGTTGTTATTATGTAATAATAATGTACAAAAGACATAAAATTGATTAGCTAGATAATGATTATGACTCATTAATGTGACCTTGGACAACAGAGGTTCCCTGGATGGGAATTATAAGATTTTTATTCTAAGTCTGGCTCCACCTCTAACTTGCTGTGTGATGTTGGCAAAATCACTGAGTCATTCTCTCTGGGTCTCAGTTTCGCCAACTGTTAAGGAGAATTAAATATGCTTGCCCTGTGTACTTTATAAGGCTATAATGAGATTAAAAGTATTTAATAAAAGGGAAGTACTTTAAAAGTATAAACTTGTTTCAAATGCAAGTCATTGTTATTAGGATATAAATGTTTGTAATATTTTTAATGAGATATAATTTATATACCATACAATTCACCAATTTGAAATGTACACTCCTGTGATTTTTACACGAGCACTATCCAATTTTACAATATTTTATTGTTCCCCAAAGAAACCATACACGCATTAGCAGTCACTGCCCTAACCCTCCTCCCTCCCCAGACCCTGGCAACCACTCATCTACTTTCTGATTCTATAAATGTACTTATTCTATACATTTCTGTAAATTTTAATGCATATAATTTTATAATCATTCATGCAAGAATATTTGGCTCTATTTATTGAACGCCTTCTCTGTACCAGGATTAAATTTTGACATGTGCTAAATGCTTGGAATACAGGAATTCCCATTCCTGTATCTTGCCACACAGACACGCCCTCACACATACACAGACACACCCTCACACAAACACAGACACGCCCTCACACAAACACAGACACACTCTCACACAAACACAGACACACCCTCACACATACACAGACACACCCTCACACATACACAGACACACTCTCACACAAACACAGACACGCCCTCACACATACACAGACACACCCTCACACATACACACACAGAGACACTCTCACACATACACAGACACGCCCTCACACATACACAGACACACCCTCACACATACACAGACACACTCTCACACATACGTAGGCACACTCTCACACAAACACAGACACGCCCTCACACATACACAGACACACCCTCACACATACACACACAGAGACACTCTCACACATACACAGACACGCCCTCACACATACACAGACACACCCTCACACATACACAGACACACTCTCACACATACGTAGGCACACTCTCACACAAACACAGACACGCCCTCACACATACACAGACACACCCTCACACATACACAGACACACCCTCACACATACACAGACACTCTCACACATACACAGACACACCGTCACACATACACAGACACACTCTCACACATACACAGACACACTCTCACACATACACAGACACACCCTCAGACAAACACAGAAAAAGGACTGGAAAACATGCACTGGAATGTTCCCAGTGGTCACCTCTGTGTTGTACAATGATGGATTATGTTTGTTACTTTGAGTTATTCTAGACTATGAATTGCTTTTATTCATGGGGGAAATATTTTTTAGTCTCATTTTTAAGATCTAAATACAGGAATCCAGAAATGTCAAAGTGCAGTGATCTGGGCTCCAGGAGTAGCAGTGCCTGAGTGTGGGCCTCCGGAGAAAGAATAGTGTTTCAAAACTATTGTAGAACTGAAATCCCTAAGAGAAATACCCAGAGACGTCTAGGTTTCATATATTAATGAAAAGAAAAAGAAATTGCATCTGGTGTTTTTATTAAGTTCTTTTCTATGTTCTGGATAATTTGATTCAGTTTAATGAAATTTAGAGATTAGTTAGGAAGAAATGAAGCACTGTCTTTCTTTCTACATGTCGTTTCCAGGGACAGGAAAGATTGGTGGGGGAAGAATAATCCTTTCCCCCTGCTTCCTCCACCTGCCCTCTCCTTGACTTTGACGGCCTGGTTACCGAGTGAGGAGGCACATAACCCACCACTACATGTAATATCCTTCTGGGGCCAGGTGCTTAGGAAGTGGAATCGCAGATTCATTCATTAAAAACAGTTCTCACTGTTGGTGTTTTGCTTTATTTTATTTTACTGTCTTATAGTTCAAGTTTAAATGTCTGCTAGTTATTGATCAACTTTTATTATGGATTTGCTCTGCAAAAAAAGGTGATTTGAAAAATACTAATCTCGCCCTGGCTGGTTTAGCTCAGTGGTTAGAGCGTCGGCCCGCGGACCAAAGAGTCTCGGGTTCGATTCCTGTCAAGGGCACGGACCTCGGTTGTGGTTAGTCCCCGGGTCGTGCGGGAGGCAACCAGTCTATGTGTCTCTCTCACATTGATCTCTCTCTCTCTCTCTCTCCCCCTCCCGCTGTATCTAAAAATAAATGAAAAAGTATGCTTGGGTGAGGATTAAAAATAATAATAATAATAATAATTTTAAAAAAAGAGAAAAATACTAATCTCTCACCCCCACAAACACTACAATTCTAAGTAGCCCATTAAAGGCTCTGATATGCCATGTAGTAAAGAAACCCGGTGGGCTTTGTTTAATCCACTGTTGTCCAAACTCATGTTTTTAGCATTTGACTTTAGTCTTACTGTCATGCAATATACAAAACATTTATGTGTCCAATTCAGTGGCATTAAGCACACTAGTAATGCTGTACAACCATCATAACTATTTTCAGAACTTTGTCATCATCCCAAACAGAAATTCTGTACCATTAAACAATATCTTGCCCTGGCTGGTGTGGTTCAGTGGTTAGAACATCAGCACACGCACCGAAGGGTCTTGGGTTGCATTCCAGTCAAGGACACATACCTGGGTTGCAGGTTTGATCCCCAGGGCACCTGCAGGAGGCAACCAATTGATGTGTCTCTCTCACATTGACGTTTCTCTCTCTCTCTCTCTCTCTCTCTCTCTCTCTCTCTCTCTGCCCTCCCTCCTCTACTCTCTCTAAAAAAGTCAATGGAAAAAAAATCTTCGGGTGAAGATTAGCAAAAAATAACAATAATAAAATTTTTAAAAATCTCCTTTCTTCACTACCACCCCCAACCCCTAATAACCTCTATTATACTTTTTTTAAAAAAAATATTTTTAGACAGAGAGAGAGAGAGAGAGACATCAATTGGTTGCCTCCCGCATGACCCCAACCAGGGCCGGGGACCAAACCGCAACTGAGGTACATGCCCTTGACCAGGACTGAACCCGGGACTCTCTGGTCCATGGGCCAACGCTCTAACCGCTGAGCCAAACCAGCCAGGGCACCGCTATTATTCTTTCTGTCTCTATGGATTTGCCCATTCTAGGTACCTCATATAAATACAATCGTGTGTTTGGCATTTTGTGAGTGGCTTATTTCACTCGGCATAATCTTTCTAAAGTTCATCCATGTTGTAATATGTCAGAATTTCATTCTCTCTTATGGCTGATAATACTCCATTGTATGTATATTACACATTTTGTCTATTCATGCATCTGTTGGTGGGTATGGGGATGGTTCAGTGTTTTGGCTTTTGTGAATAATGCCGCTATGAACATTGATGTACAAGTTTGAGACTCTGTTTTCAATTCTTTTGGGTATATACCTAGGATTGGACTTGTTAGGTCATACGGTAATTCTATATTTAATTTTTTGAGGAACTGCCAAACTGTTTTCCACAGGAACTGTACCATTTTAAATTCTCACTAGCAATGTACCACTTTCTCCACATTCTCACCAACACTTGTTATATATATATTTTTATAATAGCCATCTTAATAGGTGTGTCTACTCATTTTTGCACAGAACACTTTCTGTGTTCCATGGAAGGAACTAATCAGTGTTCCGTGGAAGGAACTAATCAGTGTTCCATGGAAGGAACTAGTTAGTGTTCCATGGAAGGAACTAGTTAGTGTTCCATGGAAGGAACTAGTTAGTGTTCCATGGAAGGAACTAGTTAGTGCTCCATGGAAGGAACTAGTTAGTGTTCCATGAAAGGTACTTGGGCAATGCTGGGTGGTCCATTCAGCAGGTGGGATACATTACATTCCTGCAGAGGAAGTAAGTGTAGTCAGAAAATGTCAGACACTTGTTTTTTAAAGAAGTCTTCACATGGGTTTTCCCTCAGTTCTATCAGAGCAATTGAGACCACCAATATACTCAATATCCTGCTTCCTATTTTTTAAAAATATGTTTTTATTGGATTTTTAGAGAGAGAGGAAGGGAGAGAGAGATAGAAACATCGATGTGAGAGAGAAACATAGAGTGGCTGCCTCCTGCATGACCCTAACCAGGGCTGGGGACAAATCGCAACCGAGGTACGTGCCCTCGACCGGAATTGAACCCACAACTCATTGGTCTGTGGGCCGACGTTCTAATCGCTTAGCCAAACCGGCCAGGGCAAAAAATATATATATTCTAGGCTAGTCTCTCCTCATGATGTAGCCCTGTCTAGTATAAAGGACAGAGGTCACACAGGTGCAAGTGCATGTATGTGTGCACATGTGTTCACATATGCACGTGTATGTGTCCATGCACTCTCATGGACCCTCTTCTTCACTCGGAGACATGAAAAGCATGTGTATTTTTATTATTATTATTTTATTTTATTTTATCCTCACCCGAGGAGATTTTTGCATTTATCTTCAGATAGAACAGGAGGGAGAGAAAGAGGAAGAGAGAGAGAGAAACATCAATGTGAAAGAGACACACCAACTGGTTGCCTCCTGCACGACCCCAACTGGGGCTGGGGATGAACCGCAACTGAGGTACGTGCCCTTGATGGGAATCAAACCCGAGACTCTGGTCCACCGTCTGATGCTCTAACCACTGAACCAAACCGTCCAGGGCAGCACGTGTATTTTTAAAAGCCAGGCACTCGTCTATGGCCATAACACGCCCGATCTCGTCCCATAAGTCGGGCACTCTAAGTGGACAAGGGACTCCCACCTTGGTTTTGAGAAAAATTTAATTTTTTAAATTTATGTATTTTGAATTTGAATTTGAATTTGAATTATGCCTTTGAAATACTAAGGTATTAAAAAGAGATAAAATGCTACTAAAATATAAATATGCTAACAGTATAAAAGAGTAGATGAGGTCTAAGCTTGGGAGAAAAAACATACAACATACAGGAAATAATAACTTGTATCAAATGTGGGTCCAGGAACAAATTTTTATAACAATTAAAAATAAAGAGATAAGAGTAACAAGGAGAATTCAATACTGGTGACTTTGAACCTCAGCGGCGACCAGGCTAGGAGAGCCTAAAGCAGGCGAGGAAAAGCGGAAGGAAGAATACACTGTAGAACAGCTCATTAGGGCTTCATTGTGTCCCCCCAAGTCATATTTGAAGACCTAGCCCCCAATACTTCAGAGAGTGACTGTACTTGGAGATGAGGTATTTAAACAGGTAATTAAGGTTAAATGAGGTCATTGGGGAGGGCCCTAATCCAACAGGACTGGTCCTTATAAGATCAAGAGATTGGGACACAGATTGACACAGAGGGACGACCATGTGAGGACACAGGGAGAACGTGGCCATCTGCAGGCCCAGGAGAGAGGCCGCAGGAAAAGCCAACACTGCGACACCACACCTGGCTGAGGAATTCTAGCCTCCAGAACTGCAAGGAAATGAATTTCTGTGGTTGAGGACACCCAGTCTGTGCCACTTTGCTGGTTTTTCTGTTGTTGTTAATCCTCACCTGAGGATATTTTTTCCATTGAGTTTTAGAGAGAGAGTGGAAGGGAAGGAAGGGAGAGAGAGGGAGAGAAACATCAATGTGAGAGAGACACATCAATTGATTGCCTCCTGAATGTTCCCCGACAGGGGCCGGGATTCAACCTGCAACCCAGGTATGTGCCCTTGACTGGGAATCAAACGCAAGACCCTTCATTCCGCAGGCCGGTGCTCTAACCGCTGAGCCAATGCACCACTTTGCTATGGCAGCTCTTGGAAACTGGCACAACTTAATCCTCAGGAGCAAGGGCAATATAACGACCAGAAGTCTGTGATAACACCAGTGAAGGACTTGAGGGTCAGGGCCAGGTCTCAGCCTGGTGAGGGTCTTTGGAATCACATGGCTGCCAAAGACAGAAACCCACTCAAAGAATTTCAGGAAGAAAGGAGCTGTGCCTTGGCCAGTTTGGCTCAGCAGTTAGAGCGTCGGCCCGCGGACCAAAGAGTCACGGGTTCAATTCTGGTCAAGGGCACGTACCTCGGTTGCGGTTCGTCCCCGGCCCTGGTTGGGTCATGTAGGAGGCAACCAGTCGATGTGCCCCTCTCACATCGATGTTTCTCTCTCTCATTCTCTCCCATTCTATCTGATAATAAATGGGAAAACGTCCTCAGATGAGGATGAAAAAAAAAAAAAAAAAAAGAAAAGAGTTGCTCAGCTTCAAGGAGTGTAGCTGACTGCACAGGCAGCCGTCCCCCCCCTCTGAGCACCTGTACCTGTACCGCCTTCTCTGCTCACTCAGCCACGTGCACCTGATCTCCCCTGGCTGCTCCCAAATCATGGCTCCTAAGGCAAGTCTCCACCATTTCCAGCTCAGCGTCCCCACAGCTACCCAACTGAAGCATTCAGAAAATACTGCTTTGGCCCTGGCTGGTTTGGTTCAGTGTTTAGAGCATCGGCCCATGGACTGAAGGGTTGAGGGTTCGATTCCTGGTCAAGGGCATGTACCTGGGTTGCAGGTTTGATCCCCAGCCCCAGTCAGGGTTGTGTGGGAGGCAACCAATTGATGTGTCTCTCTCACATCAATGTTTCTCTCTCTCTCTCCACCTCCCTACCTTCCACTCTATCTGAAAATCAATGGAAAAATATCCTCAGGTGAGGATTAATAAAACCAAACAAACAAACATAAAAACAAAAAAACCCAAAACTGCTTTGAATAGAAATTCCTGGGAGAAAGTCCTAGATTAGCCCAAGTTAGGTCAGATTTCCATCCTAATAGCTAAGACTGAGAATGCCAGAGGAGTGGGGGAGGACGGAGGTTACAGGTCTAGGTTACATGGTGGCTTTATGGAAAGAACAGGTTTTTTTTTCAAAGGGAGTATAAATGGACGATAAAATGATATCTCTGGTTTGAAGACCAAGGTCTTCACTGCATCAGATTCAACGAAAATCCGGAAGAATGGATATGCGACCCAAACTTTAAAGAACCTCACTCTTTTAGAGAACGGATATTGGGCTAATAGTTGGGCCAGGCCTAGAAATGACATGTATAGATCAGAAGATCCTGAACTCAAATGATTCAAGTAGAGAGGCCTGTGGACTATAAGGAAATGAAAACCCATTGTCCTTGGAAGGAACTACTGTGTCATTTACAATATCTCCTGGAGGAGGAGGCTGTAGTTTTTCATTGTCCCCAACCACATAGTTCTACTGAGGTTACAATTCACCACAGCCTTCCCTTCTCATACTACTAAGATACCAATGTTCAGAACCAAGGACTATTCTAGTCTATACCATATCAGGAAGAATTCAAATAAAATATGAAACCAAAATGAAAGCTCAATTAGATAGCAATTCAGTAATCAGGACACAGTTTTCAAACTTAGGACCCCAGATAGCACAGGGCAGCAGACCCTGAGTCAGGAGAAGCACGTGAAGTGAGCCTGCACTTGGTCCAGCTCCCTGGGCAGGGAGAGTTTCCCAGTCATGGAGCAGCGAGAGGAGCCCAGGTGGAGCCTGGCTGTCTTCCCGAATTGAGCAGACAGATTTGGGAGTTTGAGCAGGTCAGGAAGCTGAGGCTCACAGGAGGCAGTACTGAAAAGGAGAGAGGGCAGAGAGAGAGAACTCTAGACACATGCACAGGGTCCCGCTCAAGTCTTGAGCTAAATACTGATCAGGAAAAACGTGTAAGGAAACTATCAATGCCAGGGAAAGAACAACCTGAAAGGATTAAAGGATTCAAGCTTACTCAGGGCTGGGAATGGTTTGTTGCTACCAGCCAGAGTAGAAGAACCTTGTCGTTGAACGCATCAGGAAGAGGACTCAGAAAGGGGTTTCCTCGTTAGTCCAGCAAAATTAGAGCTAGATCAAAGGCTGCCACAAAATCAGCAAGGCTTTGTAAGGATTGTTCAGGTAAGACTTGATCTAACTGGCATTGAAAGAACGCTCAACAGTGTCAGAACACACATTCTTTTCATGTGTGCAAAGATCGTTGACCAAAATAGACCATGTTCTGGGCCATAAAATAAGTCTCAATAAATATAACAGGATTCAAGTCACATGACAAATGTTCTTTGACCACACTGAATTAAGTTGGACATCAATAACAGGAAAATATTTGGAAAAATCCCCAAACATTTGGAATTCACAAAGTAGAAATGGGACCCTGGGGGGAGAAAAACAAAAAACTACAACAACAAAAAGTCCCCAAATATTTGGAATTTAAGAATTTCTAAATAATGCATAGTCTAAAAGAGAACTCTAAAGGGAAATTAGAAAGTGGTTTGAACTTGAAAATGAAAATAGAACAAAAATGTATGTGATTCAGCTAAAGAAGTGCTTACCGAAACATTTATAGCACAAGACACCTACATTAAAAAAAAAAAAAAGGTCTCTAATCAATGTTTTCAGCTTCAGCTTTAACAATCTAAGAAGAAAACATCATATTAAACCCAAAACCTGAAAAATAAAGGTAAAGGTAGAAACAAATAGAGTAGAAAATATTTAAAATAGAGAAAATCAGTGAAGTCAGGGAGGGACTTGTTCTTAAAAAGGATCAATAAACTTGATAACCCTCTAGACCAGTGGTTCTCAACCTGTGGGTCACGCCCCTTTGGGGGTCGAACGACCCTTTCACAGGGGTCGCCTAAGACCACCGGAAAACACATATTTCCAATGGTCTTAGAAACCGAGACACTGCTCCTTTATCCATCTCCAGGCGGGTTCACCCACATGCAGATACACCCACATACAGATATGCCCACATACGAGTACCTGGCGTGATGACATCATAGCGCCAACCCCATCACATACACCCCGTACAAATACAGGTGTATGTGACAGGGTTGGCGCCACAATGTACTTATGCGGACCAGTCACACATGTGTAGAGAGAAGCTACTGTGTAGAAAACAGCTACTCTGTTAAAAGCAGCTACTGTGTTGAAAGCAGCAGTTTTGGAGGTAAAACAACACTTCATGAATTATAATTACTGGGTAAATGTAAAATCATGTACTGTAAAATCATCAACTACTGCAAAAAAAAAATATATATATATATATCTGTACCATGGGAACTTAATCTGGATGCTGATCGGTCTTTTTATATTCAGCTGTGGTTGATGTGAATACTGCCCCCTTGTAATAGTAACAGGTATGTAAAAACAACAACACAGAGAATGGTAAATCATAGGAAACTTTAATGAACTGTATTGACTAAACTATGCCATGTATCATCTTTTGTATTATTAAAGCTATTGTTATATATTATTTTCATTAGCAAACCATCTCATGACAATGGATCATGTAGAGAAGAACGTTAAGAAAAGAAAATACAGTGAGGATTTTTTACAGTATGATTTTACCTCAATAATTACAGCAGGAATTGAGAAACCACAATGTGTTATTTGTTGTGAAGTTCTATCAGCCGAATCTATGAAGCCAAACAAACTAAAATGCCATTTTGATAGCAAGCATCCGAGCTTTGCCGGCAAGGATACCAACTATTTTAGAAGCAAAGTTGATAGACTCAAGAAAGCCAGACTTGACACTGGTGGCAAGTACCACAAACAAAACATAGCAACTGTTGAAGCTTCATATTTGGTGGCACTCAGAATCGCCAGAGCTATGAAACCTCACACCATTGCTGAGGATTTACTGTTGCCGGTGGCCAAAGACATTGTTCGAGTTATGATCGGAGACAAATTTGTTACGAAATTGAGTGCAATTTCCTTATCTAACGACACTGTCCGCAGAAGAATAGATGACATGTCTGCTGATATTCTTGATCAGATAATCCAGGAAATTAAATCTGCTCCACTTCCAATATTTAGCGTCTAGCTTGATGAATCTACAGATGTTGCAAACTGTTCACAGTTACTGGTTTACATGAGGTATATTAACGATGGAGACTTTAAAGATGAGTTCTTTTTTGCAAACCTCCTGAAATGACAACTACTGCACGTGATGTATTTAACACAGTTGGTTCATTTCTGAAAGAGCATAAGCTCTCTTGGGAAAAGGTTTGTGGTGTTTGCACAGATGGTGCTCCAGCTATGCTAGGGTGTCGATCTGGATTTCAACGTTTGGTACTGAATGAGTCACCAAAAGTTGTTGGAACTCACTGTGTGATTCATTGGCAAATATTAGCAATGAAGATGCTGCCACAAGAGTTACAAGAAGTAATGAAAAGCGTCATAAGTGCTGTCAATTTTGTAAAAGTGAGCACTTTAAACAGTCGACTGTTTTCGCAACTGTGCAACGAGATGGATGTGCCGAACAATGTTCTGATATTTCACACTGAAGTGAGATGGTTGTCGACAGGAAAAGTTTTAAAACGTGTGTTTGAGCTTCATGATTAACTCAAAACGTTTTTTAATCAGAAAGCATTGGTTGACATCTTTGTCATCTTGAATGAGTTAAATTTATCACTGCAAGGACCAAATGCAACATGCCTCGATTTGTCTGAAAAGATCCAATCATTCCAAATGAAACTTCAGCTTTGGCAAAAAAAATGGATGAAAATAAAATGTACATATTGCCTACCTTATCTGCTTTCTTTGAGGAACATGACATTGAACCAGACAAAAGGATTACTATAATAATTTCTGTGAAATAACACTTGCACATGTTTGCAGACGAAATTTCATCGTACTTTCCAAATCTACCTGACACCCCATTTGCACTTGCCAGAAACCCATTCACAGTCAAAGTTGAAGATGTTCCTGAGACAGCACAAGAAGAGTTCATTGAACTTATTAACAGCGATGCAGCGAGAACTGATTTCTCTACAATGCCAGTTACAAAATTCTGGATCAAGTGTTTGCAGTCATATCCTGTTCTGTCTGAGACTGTGTTGCGCCTTCTTCTTCCATTTCCAACAACATATCTTTGTGAAACAGGGTTTTCCAGCTTGTTGGTTATCAAGTCTAAATACAGAAGTAGACTTGTTGTGGAAGATGATCTTCATTGTGCTCTTGCAAAGACTGCCCCAAGAATTTCTGATCTGGTGAGAAAGAAGCAATCTCAACCTTCGCACTGACGTTGGGTTTTTACCCATACTGTCGCAAAATGTAGCAATGTAGTTTACTGTTGTTATATTAAGACTGTTACCCATGCTACACCATGCTTCAAGACAAAATTTCATTTATTTGTAATTAGAAATAAATATTTCACAATATATAAGTACATATTGTTTTTGTGATTAATCACTATGCTTTAATTCTGTTCAATTTGTAACAACGAAAATTCATCCTGCATATCAGATATTTACATAACGATTCATAACAGTAGCAAAATTACAGTTATGAAGTAGCAACGAAAATAATTTTATGGTTGGGGTCACCACAACATGAGGAACTGTATTAAAGGGTCGCAGCATTAGGAAGACTGAGAACCACTGCTCTAGACAGACTGCACAAAACTACCAAACTGCAGTCCCACAGCTTTCGGTGGCCCGCGCTCCGCTGTCCGGCCAGCTCCGAGTGGGAGCAGAAACCAGGGAAGTCCTAAGAGTGTCCGGCAGCTCTGCACGTGCGAGGGAATGACCACAGGTATTGATTTGGGTTAGAAATTTTAGGACATAGGAGAATTTGCAAACACAGAATCAGTGAGTGATGATCAACTGTATTTACCCAAGAGAAGTCAGACACACACACTGCATAGCCCTGTGCAGTGCTGTTCAGGGCCTCTTTAATTGCAATAGCAAAAAACTTGGAAATAATATGAATGTCCATAAAGAAAAGAAGGGATTAAAAATTGTAGTATAGCCCTGGCCAGTTTGGCTCAGCGGTTGGAGCGTCGGCCTGCGGACCGGAGAGTTCCAGGTTCGGTTCCCGCTAGGGGCACGTACCCTCCCCCCCCCAAAAAAAATTGTAGTATAGCCATACAATGGAATACGTCTCTGAATAAAAAAGAATGAACTATGATACATGCAACAACATGGAGGAACCTAAACATATTTATGAAAAAGACAGTACTTACCATATGATTCCAATAATATAAAAATCTAAATGCAAACTAATCTATAGCGGCAGAAAGCAGATCCGTGGTTTCCTAAGAATGGGAGGTTCAGAGGGAGGCATTACAAAGCGATGCAAGGAAACTCTGGGGTCTAACAGGTATGTTTAGTGTTTTGATTGTGGTGATGATTTTATGGATATATTAATATGTAAAAATTTGTCAGCTGCACATCATTGTATCTCAATGATATACTTTAATAATGCCAAGGGGGAACCTGACAGAAAAAAATATTAGGTATAATAACAATTTATAAAATTGTTAAATATAAAAATAATACATATTATTTTTTCTTCTGATTCCCAAGATGTGAGGTATTAAATGACATGGAATATCTGCAAACGTACTGGGCACTGCTCTATGTCTATCACATACAGCAAACCATCTAAAACTCACAATAACCCCATGAGAGGGATACAAGGATCATCTCCCTTTCACCCCAGAAAGAGCCGAGGCCCTGAGCGGCTGAGAGACTGGACACGGGAGGAAGCAGGAGGACCAGCGCTCAGAGCAGGCGGTGGGCACCAGGCTCCGAGCTCCTGGCGGCTACGGTCTATCATTTCACCTTGAAGGAGGTGAAGGAAGGCCACTGAGACTGTGTCCAGCCTTCCGCATTCACGCACAGCTCAGTCCTCACACCTGTTTCTCAGCAAGAAGATGTTATCATTGCAATTTTTTAGATGAAACTGCTTAAATTCAGACCATGTCCCCCATAATAGTATGTATGAGCATGAACCTCATTTCATCTGCCTCACCTTCCGGGTCTCGTTCACCAGTTTATTTCTGGTTCATCTCTATGTCCTGTGTCCCCAAGTTAATTCCTAAATCAGGTGTGAAATGATAGGCACACACTCCCTCACGCGATAGAAATGGTAAATTATAAAAGGAACATACAGCAGAGTGATCCCCAGTTCTCAAAAAACAACAACAAAAAGAACAAATCTAATTACTCGTGCCTCAGGAGATAGAGTTGAACCTCCCCATCCCTGAGGGTAGGCTGGATTCAGTAACCCACTTCCAAATCATAGATATGGAAAGATAAAACTTGTTACTTTACTGGGGAGAAATCTGGCAAATATTACCTTGACCCAGTGATCAAAGTTGACACCTGAGGGGCTTTGCGTGGGTATCAGAGCCCCCCACCCCCAAATAGAATGTGATGAGAAGGGCATTGTACCTCTGTAGTATGCTTCCCCCCAAATTCATAATTGAAATATAATCTTGAGAAAATACATCAGAAAATCCCAAATTGAAGGCCATTCTAGACAATACTTGGCCAGAACTCCTCAAAATGGTCAAGGTCAGGAAAACCAAGGCGAGACAGAAACTGTCACAGACCAGAAGCCACTAGGACACTTGAGTTTAGTGTGTATCATGATTTGAATCCTGGAATAAAAATGGACATCAATGGAAACACTGGTGAAATCCGAATAAAGCCTGGAATGCAGTTAGTGGAACTGTATCAGTGTTAATTTCTTAGTTTCGATCAATGTACCACAATGTCATGATAACATTCGGGGAAAGTAAAACTGGAAGGTAGGTATATAAGAAGTCTCTGTAATATTTTGCCACTTTTCTGTAAACTTAAATTATTCCAAAATTCAATTTACATTTTAAAAATCTAATTAGCAGCTCCTATTCAGGCAAAAGCAGAGCTTGGACCCCTGTTGTGCAGTAAGAAATGGTAGGGGCACCGTGGGCACAGCCTGGCTTCCAGTCTCTCCCAGCAAAGGCATTTCCCCTTATAGAAACCCACCCCATGACGTACAACTGTCAGAAACAATGAAAAAGACCAACCCCAGAAAGATAAATTTATAAATAATAAGGACTCTAAAAACAAAACACAAAAAACACCCATCTGAGTGGAATTAAGAAAGGTTTCGACCCCGAGGGCAGTTCGGGCCATCAGACAAGCTGGGAACACTTCAGTGGGGTTGCGGAATGCTGGGACTTTCCGAGCAAACACGAGATGAACCAATGACCAACCATGAATTCTGCAGAATTAGAGCATTAAGGGAACGTGGAGGAGCACCTGCGATAGCTGCCCTGCCACTTGCTGTCCCCGTGCGTCAAGGAAAGAAGAAAGGGGCTCCCATGTGGAAACGCAGCAGCCCCTGGGTAAGGTCTGGGAATGAAGGGCGGAGGGTGTAGAGTTCCCTTTATTTGATACACAGAGCCCTTTAAGAATCAGGTGAAAGCTGTGACCTTCTCTTAAAACACATACAAACTAAAACAAGTTTACGGTTTCACAAACCCATCACAGTTTATCCCTGGAGGCCCAGGTGAGGACCCCTTATTTCTACCACACACATACACACAAATGGTAATTACATGACTGGACAGAGGTGCTAACCAACGCTATATGGCAGTCATATCGCAGTGTGTAAGTGTGTCAAGTCAACACGTTGTACACCTTAAGCTTCGACAACGTTAGATGTTAAATATAGTTCAACTTTTTTTAAAAAGGACCCCTGCTTGAGAGTGAGACTGGAGGCAGCTGGTGGAGCGAGTCCCTCGGGGTCACTGTGTTTCGCGACGTTGGCTGCACGCTGGGATCATCGGGGAACTTTGGAAAGTACCGAATGCTGGGCCCCACCCCAGAAAGTCTGACTGAATTGGTCTGGGTGCAGCCAGAGCTGAGAACTAGGACATTAGGAGAAAGGACTCCAAGGACCAGATGGGGGGCATGAGCTGTCCGTGAGGGAGGGGGCAGCAGGACGGTGTCAAACAAAACACCAAACAGAACTCAAACTTGAAAATTGTTACCCCACCTGAAAATCAATGAATGTGGAATAACGAACATGGTGCACAAAGGAATAAGTGGTGACGGCAAAGACTGTGGGACAGGATGAGGGGAGGCAGGCAGAGCTCGAAAAAGCAACCTCAGCGCAAAAGAGCAAAGACTGAGTGATGCACCTCCCAGCAAATCCAATTCCCAGCAAATGCACATGAATAATGAAAGCCACAACTGAAAGGAAAACCAGAGAAAGGAAAAAGCCACTGAATAATAGAGGTGGTGTTAGTTTCCGTGAGGCTTCTCCCAAGAATTTGGAAATCAAATATTTCCCTGAGAGAGTTAGACTGTGAAATCAACTGAGAACAGAAGGCTAGAGACAGGACTTGACTGTGACTGATGATGTCAACACCCCCAAAGAGAGAGGAGAGGGTGTGAGTCTTGGAAGAGGCATCGTCGTGTCCGTGGAGAGCTGTCCTGGGAACTGGTGCTCTGGCCGAGGGCTGGAGGCAGGTGAGGAGACTGAGGGACAGACTCAGATGTCAGATACTCAGACGCAATAATGCCTCTGGTTCTGATCACGGGCTCAACAAACCATCTTCTGATGACCTTTCATTTTCGATGTGCCATGCCTTCGAACTCTGTGCTCTAGCCAGGAGGCATTTACACTTCCTCTTGTGTATGTAAATGGTCTTCTGATCACATATCTGTCTCTGAGGTTTGATAGATGCCTATTTCCTGAGAGACAGATTGGCTCTCAACTTTCTAACAGATTGCGGGGGTGAGGAGCAGCCCCTGGATCACACGAGATGACGCTCCTGCTAAATCCCTTGGGAAGGATCTTCTTGGCGTGGTCACTGGCTTTGCTTCCTGTTCCTATGGAGGTTTCTATCTGAGGTTGTGGAAAAAGCAGGAAGCCCTGTGTGGCATTACCATCTAGGGAGATACTCATTTCTGTCACGTTGTAGCTTAAAGAGAAAAGTCGTGTGGGATCTGGAGATGGACAGTTATGGTATTTGCATAACAATGAATGCACGAATGTCACCTATATGTGCCCTTAAAAATGGTTAAAATAATAAATTGTGTGGTATGCATATTTTACCACAATGAAAAGAAAAAGAAAGTCAACGGGTATGGGCAGAGCTTTCGCCCCGAAAGGGATCTTAGACCACACACTGGGGCCACCTAGCTAAATCCCAAGCCTTGTAGCTGTTATCCCAAGTGGAAATGGAGGAGTGACATAGGGTTCAAAGACATAGATTTAGGGCTCAGAAAGTAGTTCAGGGGAAAGAACAAACCTTCTTGGTGAGGAAGGTGGTCAGATACACGAGAAGCCTGCCCTGGACACCGTAGACATAATCACTGGTTAATACATCACTCTTGAGGGAGTGACGCGAAGGTGCAAAGACAATCCAGGAAGCATTCACAGCAGCGGCGGTAACGTCCTGGGCCAACGCACTTGCCTAACCATCTCTGTGTCTGGCCTTGGCTATGACCCCTGTTGGGTCCCTGTTGCCTGGTCTTCCTTGGGTGCTGTCCAGTTTTAAGCCTGGGTCTTCAGATTCTTCATCAAATCTGTGAGCTTCCCAATAGTCTACCAATCAATTCTTTCCCTTCATGCCTTCACAAGCGTTGTTTTCTGTTGCTGGCCACCGAGAGCCTCAGCTGATACAACTAGGAAAAAGATGTCTACATACGTGCCGTGCCTGGACAGCTTGCCGTTGAATTAGTTTCCTGTCGCTGCAGTAACAGATCACCACAACCTTAGTGACCTAGCACCAGCTTATCATCGACAGTTCTGGAGGCCCGATGTCTGAAATGGGTCTCACAGGCTACAATCAGTGGCAGTTCCTTCGGAGCCTCCAGGGAGAATGCTTCCTTGCCCTTCCCGGTTCCGGAGGCTGCCTGTAACCCCTGGCTGTGGCTTCTTCCTCTGTCGTTGAAAGCATCACTCCAACCTCTGTTTCTGTGGGCACATCTCCTGTCTGACTCCGACCCTCTTGTCTGCGTCGTGGGAGGACCCTGGGTTACACTGGCCACCAGGACAGTCCAGGATACCCTCCCGATCTGAAGACCCTTAACTTGATCATGGTTGCTAAGTCCCTTTGTCACATAGGTAACATGTCCAAAGGTTCCAGGCATTAGGACATGGCCAGTTTTAGGAGGACCATTCTGCTGCCTCCCAAGGAGGTCTGGGGACGCTTTCGCTCCAGGAGGGCTAGTTGGGCACGTAGAGCACAGCTGTGACAAAGTGCAGCATAGCGTAACGTGCTGCTGTCCCGTCCCAGCCTGACTGAACTCATCCCCCTCCGGACTCCTGTTACCGCCGAGGCTGACAGGGGACTCGGTCACTCACGCTGATGGCGGAGGGAAGGCAGACGCAGGAGCCGTGATCCCAGCAACACTGAAGCCCGTCTTGTTCGTTTGGATGGATACAGACTTAGCACAGCAGTAGACTCCCTGTGTCCCCCTCACGGGCTGTGGGCACCCTCCCAAGGGCTGCCTGTCAAAGTGAAGGCACCGGAACCTCGCCCACAGGCATGTGTGCCGGTTGGCTATTAACGTGGGAGCTCGGGACACAGGCTAGGGTGACGTGACTTGGAGAACGAGGAAACAGACCTGCAGCCGGCTTATGGAATACACTTCCTGTCTACAGAGGGGACATATGTCAGAGGGAGCTACGGCGAGTTTGGGCAAGAATGAATGTCCCTCTTTTAGTTTTGCTTGTGGAAAAGAGAGAGATTCCATGCGGACTACCTCTATGAAAAGAGTGCCTGCCTCGTAGTACCAGAGTTACAGTGCATTGTGAAGGGATGGGGTCTTGAAGACAGATAGGAGGATCTGGGGAAGCGCTCAGTAAATGTTTACTGCAGAAATGAATGTATGGGTGAATACCCAAATAAGTACAAAATTATGAACTAGGTTGGATTCCAGGCATGGCTGCCATTGTCTGCTCCGTCCAGCACCTCTGAGCAGGGACCATGCCTCCGCCACAGTCACAGCTGACGGGAGCCATGGCTGGCTGTCCAACAACTCTGTGTCGTGTGGCTTGAAAGATGAACTGGACCAAAGTCTTTTGAAAATTTGGAACAGGGGGATTGAGACACCAAATCACACCTCAGGTGCTAGAGTTGGAGGGACTTACGGCTCTGGAGCCAGAATCACTAAAGCCACGTTCAAAGCAAAGGTGAGAGGGGCTGGCTGGGACATACGGCATAGCAGAAAACACTCCTTTCTGCTCATCCACTGTGATTTCCTCTCTGAATGCTCACACGCCATGCTTGTTCATGGATTCTGATCCCACTTCATTTTTTGTTGTTGTTAAATTTTTTTCCCCTTTATTGATTTTAGAGAAAGAGAGAGAGAAACACCGATGAGAGAGAACATCGATGGGCTGCCTCCTGCATGCCCCCCACTGGGGATTGGGCCCACAACCTGGGCATGTGCCCTGAACGGGAATTGAACCGGCGACCTCTTGGTGCGTGGGTTGATGCTCAATCACTGAGCCACAGTGGCCGGGCTGATCCCACATCACTTGAGGTTTTCTTGCCGTGGTTCTGACCAAACTCTTCCTCCACCCTCATTCAAATGCCCCTGCCATTTGCCAGAATGTCTGTGTCTCTTGGTTCAGATTCTTTGTCACTTCCCCTGGTCCAGCCCAGCTGCATGTAGACCAGGCTGTGTGCCAGGCATCGACCTCTGCCCCAGTCAGCTATGGACAGGGAGATGGGGTCACATGCTCCCCAGCGCTGCTCCTTACGGCGGCTGTGTGGTCGGAGAAGTTAAGTAAGAAGAGGGAGCTTCGTCATAACTCAGTCAGCAGGCTCGCTCTCAGGGGTTGCATGCTCTCCTTTGACCTGGAGGACTGGACTTCTGTATTGCAGAAGGACACTCTGCTGGTCCTGCCCCTTTACAAAATGTGGAACTCCTTGGGATTTCCCCAGGACTGCTACTATACAACCCCTTCCTCCACTTCCACCAAAACCGTCTCTCACCAAGTTGAGCCACCGTTCCAGAGTTGCTGTATTTCAGGTTCAAGGTTTGATTTTCTGCTTTAAATGGAAATGATTGCACTTTAAAGAAATCAGAATATGACAATATTGCCAACAAGTTCTGGGTAGTACTTAGGAATGGACGTTCAGCTCAGAAGCTGTGTTCGATGGCAAGCTGCCTGCAAATTCCTCCCTCTGGAGACACTGCAATGTGGCTTTGCAGTTGCTCCCTCCCATCAAGAAACAGTCTGCTTCTCCACCTCTGGACTTGCGGTGGAGAAACAGACCCTATCTGGACTTGGCCTCGTGACTTACTTTGGCCAATGGGACATTAACACGTGTGATCCAAGCAGAGGTTCGAAAAGTGCTTGTGCACTGAGGTTCCCCTCTGCTGCTGAGAATGCTTCTGCTGCCACATGAAGAAGTTCGGGTTAGCTTCCTTGAAGATGAGAGACCACATGGAGAAAGGTCCCCCTTGGCCCAACTGTCCCAGCTGAGGCCCCAGACATGTGAGTGAGACCATGCTGGTCCATGCAAGCCCAGACGAGAACCACCCAGTCAACCCACAGAATTGTGCAGAATAACAAAGCTGCTAAGTTTGGGGGTGCTTTTGTTACACAGCAGAGGCTACCTGATACTGAAGCTTTCTGGGAGGACTCTTTAGCAACCTGCTTCTCTTCCAACACTTTGGCCTCAAGGTCAGGGTCTCAGTCCTCACAGGATCTACTACCGTGTGATCTAGTCACCACTGGATATACCTTCAGACTCCACTGCATCCAACTCCCCTTCAGCACTCATCAGCTCAGAGTAGTGGAGACTTCCCCCTTGAGAAAACCAGGACTTTTTCTTGTATCTTCATGACTTTGGCATGTTGTGGCATCCTGTGATACCTCTTTCTTCTTGGCCAGTCAGTGACAGAACGAGGGGCAGGTATTGATGACAGAGAGAGGACAAAGGATGGCCCTGTGCGTGTGACACATCATGAGTTTGGGGATGCGGGTGAGACCCTGGTTGAAGCAGTGCATGGTGGGTAAGAAGACAGACGAGCGGAGCCCGCGTACGTGTGCACAGACTGTGCTACGTCACACGCAGCACAGCACACTGGCGGGCACACTGCTGTGCCCTCGGGTTGCCAGGTGTGAATCTTCACTTTGCCGCTGACGCGCTGCGTCATCTTTGGCGAATGTGCCCTCCTGCCCTAGCCAGGATGCCAAAGAGCCCTCCTGGAAAGTTCAGTATCAGTTAGCTTTTGCTGCATAACGAACCTCTCCAAAATGTAGCCGCTTAAAACATTTATTATTTTACAAAATCGGTATATTCTTTGGCAAACTTGACCTCTCTGTACCTCAGTTTCTTCACTTGCGACGTGGGATGACGCCAGTATCTGCTTCATCGTGTAAACCCCCTGGAACGGTACCTGGCACACCGTCGGAGCTATTCTTATCAGCCCAGGTTCTGACAGTTTGTGCTCGAGTCACAGACCCACCCGCCTGCCAAGGGTTTGGCATCCGGCTTGGCATCCGTCTAGGCCTGGCTTTACATCTTCTCTGAATCATTTTGAGGCCTCGGCTCACGGCAGCCATGCTGAGAAGCAGTTCCCTCCTCTTGACAAGAGACAGAGATGCTGTCTCATGGGGTCATGGGACTCGTGGGGAGAATATTCTGAGCTCATAGAAATTAATTTGGGCGATGAGAGAACCAGTCAGTTACGGACTCGTGTCGTCTCAGGTGGTCTCAGACATTGGTGGGAGCGGCAAGGTGAAACGTTACTGGACGGGTCTGTACCATCAGGCAGGGCTGTGGGGTTGTCACAAAGCCTGCAGGGAGTCCCTGACTCTCCTCTTCAGGGTTCACTCCTGCTCATCTGGACTCAACCCCCTGAGTTGTAAATTTAAATAAAATTGAAAACATTAGTTTCCTGGTCATACTAGCCATGTTTCAGGGGCTCAACAACCACACGAGGCTGCCCTATTGAAAAGTACACGTAAAGCATTTCCACTGTGGCAGAAAGTCCTATCAGACAGTGCTGTTAGATCTAGGGGTTCATCCCTGGTCCGCGACCAGAGGCCAGCTGGCAGGCGCTGAGAGCAGGATTTCTCTAGCATGCTGTAATTTGAGAGTCCTCTTCACCAACAATGTTTCCCTGACAAGGTAAGTTCTCTGAGTGCTCATTCATTTCTTCAGATGCAAGCGCATCTTTTTGTGAGCCTCAAATAAAATGCAAATGTTCAGCAGTGTAGTCATTACACCTTCGTTTCATCTACGACTCTATTATTCACTCAGCAAATATTTGTTGAGCACCTAATGCTGCCAAGATGCTGGGGATGCAGGCTGTTCTTTGTTCTGGGGATATTTCAGAAACTAAGACAGTTTCTGCACTCACATGTACATAAACAGATACATATGTAACACTTTAGGTGCTATGAAGAAAATCAAAGCAGGGTAGAGAGACAGGAGAGTGAGGGCTCAGAGGGGCATATGTGCTACTTAAATGGAGTGGTCAGAGGGGCTTCTCCATGAAGGTGACCATCGAGCAGAGAGTTAAATGTGGTGAAGTGAGTAGATCTGTAGAGAAAAAGCAATCCAGAAGAGGCAACAGCATGTGCAGAGGTCCTGAGGTGGGATTATGCTTGGCCTTGTCAAATGACAACACGTGGCAACATGCAGCCACGTGAGTGACGGAGAGAAAGAGAGGAGATGAGGAGGGAAAAGCAATCAGGAGAGATAGTCAGGGCCAAATCAGCAGGACTATGTAGGCCATTGTAATAATTTTGCTTGTACTCTGAGTCGAGACATGGGAGGGCTTGAGTAGACATGATCTGCTTGTGATTTTAAAAGGATCAATCTGTCTGCTGTATTGATAACAGACAGCAGGAAAGCCACTAGCCAAACATGTTTATCGAGCATTTGAAATGCAGCTCATGTGCCCGAGGCCAGTATCAATACAGGAGCGTGGGCATGAGTCGAAGTAGGGCGACGATTATGGACTCTTGTATTAATCCAAGTGTGAGATGATGGCAGCTTGACCAAGACAGCAGAGACACAGGTGCTAAGGAGTTGTCAATTTCTGTATATATGTCAAAGTTAGAGACAAGAGAATTTTCTGGTGGATTGGTTGTGGGATGAGTGCAGGGATTGGCAATTTTGATTGGAAGGAGAAGATCCTTTTCTTTTTTTTTTTTTTTTTATCCTCACCCAAGGACACTCTTCTTTCATTTTTTGTTTAGATAGAGTAGGAGGGAGAGAGAGGAAGAGAGAGAGAGAGAAACATCGATGTGAAAGGGCCACATTGAGTGGCTGCCACCCGCACGACCAACCAGGGCCGGGGACAAACCGCAACCGAGGTACATGCCCTCAGCGGGAACTGAACCGGGGTCTCTCCGGACCGCAGGCCGACGCTCTAACCGCTGAGCCAAACCGGCCAGGGCAAAGATCCTTTTTAAATGTAGGCTTTTTGCCCAGCTGGTGTGGCTTAGTGGTTGAGTGTCGACCCATACACCAAGAGGTTGCCGGTTTGATTCCTGGTCAGGGCACATGCCCAGTTTGTGGGCCCGATCCCCAGTGGGGAGCATGTAGGAGGCGGCCAATCGATGTTCTCTCTCATCGATGTTTCTCTCTCCCTCCCTTTCTCTCTCTCTCTAATCAATAAAGAAAAAAATAAAAAATAAATAAATGTAGGCTTTTTAATACACGCAGTCAGGGGCCAGCAGCAGAGTGAGAGCACTGGGTATCAGGAGCAGGGGATGGAAACGGGTGTGGAGGCTGATAGAAGTTGGGAGGCAAACAAAATACTCTGCCCACGACCTGATCTGTCGGGGCTGCGCCTGGCCGGCTGGTAGCAGGAGCACCAAGTTCACACTCGCTTTCTCATGGAGTGTTAGGCACACAAGACTTTGGAGTCCCACAGACCTGTGTTAAAATCACAGCTCTAACACTTCCTGGCTGTGTGCCCTTAGACAAGTTCCTCAACATCTCTGAGCCTCGGTCTTTTTATCTGCAGAATGGGGATAAGGAGGTTTGGTGAGAAAGTGTCTCTCGAGAAGTGATTAATTTCCATTGGATTTACCTACTTGATTCACTCACCTTTGCAGCAAGTAGTATCAATAACCATGTTTTCAGAGTATGTAATGAGGAATGGAACTTTTCCTCCTTTGGAACTTTTGGCTAATTACACGCAGTTAAATAGTCTAGTTGGCATCTATTGGAGCTGCCCTTCCACTCCTCAGTCACAGAAAGACCTGCCCGCACAAGGCAGTACCACTTCCTGGCTCTTTGGCACTGAATGGGTTCTTTAACAGCTGAGTTTTGGTCCCCCGTCATTAGGGTGAGGGCCAGACTGTCACCTCACACTGCGGTGTTAAGACAGGAGAGATGTTTGCCAAGTGCTCACTACTGAGTGCTCCATGGAAGCCAGCACGGCGCAGGAAGCCAAAGGGACCACAAGCCCAGCCTGGGCTTTCCAGAAAAGGAGGGCTTCTTGGTGTGTTTGTCAACCAGAAGCCTTGGAGAACTTCATCAACCCTTTCAATCCCTTGCTACACAATTCCAGTGGCTGACACCCTTACACTCCCCAGGACTGAAAAGGCCCTAGCTGAAAAGCCAGCTTTAGCAACCACCAAGGATCAAGAGAGAGTTACTTCCATAATCCAGAGACCCGCATAGGAATCCAACAACACCTTCCTTAGTGGCTCACTCAGCTGGCCTTGCCCAGGGTCTGCCTGGCTGGCACTCATGATGTTAGTGAGTCTTTTATTTATTTATTTTTTTTAATCCTCACCTGAGGATATTTTTACATTTATCTTCAGATAGAGAGGGAGGAAGAGAAAGAGAGAAACATTGATAAGAGAGAGACACACTGATGGGTGGTCACCCACACGACCCCAGCTGGGACGAACCACAACTGAGGTATGTGCCCTTGGCCGGAATCGAACCTGAGACTCTTTGGTCCGAGGGCTGACGCTCTAACTGCTGAGCCAAACTGGCCAAGTGAATCTTTAAAGTAGACAAATTTCCTTTCTCCATTGGGAATTCGAGAAAACATGAGAAAACTATTACAAGTTTTCAGGGAAGGAGCTATGGATGAAAATGGATGGCCAAGAATAAGGAACTTTGTAGGGCAGCGATTTTCAACTGGTGTGCTGCAAGAATTTGTAAAACGTGCAATACCTGACTATTTAGTCAGGGGAACTGACTGACCTCTTTTCCTTTAGATTGTCAAATAAAAAAATGACAACAGCCAACACAACAATAGCTGTCTGGTGTGAATGAATCAGAATTATACCTATTTTTTGTCAGATCGGCAAAAAATAAAATACATTTTGCAATGCCACAGAATTTTAGTAATTCGTTTATGTGTGCCACGAGATGAAAAAGGTTGAAAATCGCTGCTTTAGGGCAATGAAAATACTGTGTATGATATTATAATGTTAGCTATGTGTCATCATACATTTGTCCAAGTCTATAGAACATACCACACCAAGAGTGATCCCCAAGGTAAACTATGGACTTTAGGTAATCATGATGTGTTAAGGTAGATTAAAAACATGTACCACTTCAGTGAGTGATTTGATGATGGGGGAGGCCATGCATGTGTGGGAGCAGGGGGCAATATGGGAAATCTCTACCTTCCTCTCAATTGCATTGTAAAAACCTAAAACAGTTCTAAAAAAAAAAAAGTATTTAAAAAAAGTATCCACCTGTCTTCTTATCCAAATTAAATTTGATAATGAGTGTTTTTTAAAGAATAAAGCCTGAATAGCATTTTAAAACAGCAACATTCATAGTGGATACATTTGATCATCAAAATCAGTATCGTCGTAAGACGGACTTGCACGATGTAGGTGAATCTTACAAGAATGCCGGTTTAGTACGGTCATGGTGCAGTTGCAGAACAAACCAGTAAAATTACAAGGTATTTGCTTTGCCTTTCCAACAGAATCTACCCTTGTCCACCTATGCATACTAGGTATTATTAAAGACAAATGTCATTACAATTGGCCATGACTCAGTTATTTCTGGGTTCCAAGTTAACTGGGGACAAAGTCAGTCATCCCATCTCATCTCACAGGCTTGTGCTGAGACTGTTTCCATTGCATGTTGTAGTAACGACGACATGAGTGGTATCTAGAATATTTCCTATCCCCACTGACGGTACCGAGGGTTACACAGGTGCAGAACTCACGGGCTGTCCCCACCTCTAGGCAACACAGCAGCATCACTGTCAGACCAACTTTGCCACGTGGGGCGGAGGCACAATCCTTAGGTCCTCAGGAATTCTGATATCAAGATTTAAAGGTATAGTTACAGTTTCTTTCTCAAGAATTGTCCCTGCTTCCAGCACCTACCTTGGCACCCCTAGTCCTGGGACCACTGCATCAGACAGGAAAAAAGGAAGGTGAAGTGATGGGGGAGGCAGAATCATATAGTTGCACCAGCATCTCCCCCAGCATCTCCCCCAGGTCCTCCAGAATAGCAGAGGGGTCCATCCAGGGGCAACCCTCTTAGTGCCCTCAGGTGTAAGCACACACTCGGGCAGGTGTGTAAGCCAGCCCCTCGTGCCTTTATCGCCTCCGTTTCAGACAGTAAATGTTTCACCTGCCTGTTTCACTTGTCTATTAAACCACGACTCCAATGCAGCTGTGCAGCGTGACCTGTCCATTTGATAATGGACGCTGGTGCACATTGCGGATTATAAAGTACAGCCCTTGGTCTGCAGAAATGGAACTTGGCAGCCCAAATTGGTACGGCATCTTCTGTTCCAATCCTTTAATAGTATTTTGAGCATTTTCACTGACCACTGAGAATATTAAGCCCAGTCCACATTAAGCATTTATTGCACCCCTCAGGGAGGGGGGCTACCAATAATTGGTCCCGTGTCATCCACTATTCGCAGTGCCTTCCCCCTGGGGAATCGTCCCCCCGCCATCTGTAGTCTCTGCCTCTCTGCTGACAGACAGACAGATGTTCTTGTTGTTTTGTGCCTCAGAGGGTGCAAGAAGAGCACGTCTAGGTTCAGTCCATCTCTGCATGGCTGCTGCACACCCCACGCCCACTAATTTCATGGAGCCGGGTGGCCACCTCAGGTAGTAACCAAAAGGTCCACTTGGTAGTTCCAATCACATGCTGAAATTAGGAGGGGGTTCTTCTGATGGCCATTGACACGCCCTATTTAATGTACCCCTTAGAGTGATGTCAGCATAGGAGACCCCAGCTTCTGTTCTCCCCACAAAGATCAACAATTAGACAGCTATCCAGGAACAAAACAGGGAGCTCTGGCGTCCACTTAAGAAACTGTAGCAACACAGTGGAACAAACATGCCTGAAAATAAGCACACAGAAAGAGAAGCAGACAGCTTAATTCCGCCTGCATCGTCCTGTCCCCGGAGCTGGCACTGCTCGGGCCAAGAGGGAACTCCCAGCCACAAAGACTTCTCGCCTGCAGGAAAGGAAGAGTGGGGTGGCAACCAGCTTCCCCAGCATTTTGGGGAACCATATGAAGGCCCCGCTCAATTTCATCCCATTCAGACTGGCAAAACTGAGACCTATTGAAATGGCTAGAAACAAGGGGAAATGCAGGAACTACCAGCAGCAGCCACACATTGGAAACAACTGCATTTCACAATGACCTGCTAAGCAGACAAACCTGCAGCTTTCACCACTGAAGAAGAAAACAGCAGACAGCACAGTGGCTTCCTCATCCCCTCCCCCCACTACTCAACTCTCAATGATCCCAGTGGCCTGAGTCCCTCCCTGCTCCCTCCACCACCTGCTGGAGTCAGAAACCCACTGGCAGCAAGCTCAGGCCCCTGTGGCTGTGTGAGTGCAAGACACCAGTCTAAATCCCCACAGCTGACCCCCTCAATCATGCTCACACTTGGGGATAGCACCTCCAGCTGTGCACTTGGCTGCTTCCTACCTGACAACTTCACCCACCACATCTGCATGCACTTGCCTCAAGGTTGTACAGCTATGGGAGAGCCTCCTGACAGCCAGGGTCTCCACAGCTACTTGCAGGCCCAAACAGGCCCTGTCCTCTGTCTATTCTGTATCATTGTGCTCATATGCAGCTACTAACCCTAGCTAAGCATCTGTGTGTGGTCAGCCCTACCTGTCGCTGGCATCCACTGCTGTGTGACTCGTGGCAAGACCACACAACCACAGTAAATACGCACTGACAGCCAGGGTCCTCACAGCTACCAGTGCATCTGCAGTTGGCCCCAGCCCTTGCTGCTTGCCCAGGTCCCCACCACTACGTGTGTGTCTGAAACCTGCCCCGCCACTGCACAGCCACTTGTAATTGGGCCCTGCAGCTGAGTGTGTGCACACTACTGGCTTTGGCCACCACCTTTGCCTGCCCTGGTCACTAGCTGCTGCATTTGGGACAGCTGAGGATCCCAACAGCCACTGAATCTGTTGTGGACCCCCACCCCCCACCCCACCCCACAGCTCTTGTCAAGTACCACACAGTTGTCAATTCTCTGGACCCCAGAGACCTGAGCTGAATAGACACCACACCCCTTGTCCTCAGTGTCACCACACACCTCTGTAGTTGGCTTTTTGTAGCACTAGACCTGGGTGTACAGCAAGCATACTTCAGTGTGCCCCCACCTACAGGTGAAAGTCTCCCCTTACTGAAGTCAGTCCATAAAGTCCAGAAGAAGAGACTGCTTCTTTAAATATGTAGACACCTGTGCAAGGCTACAGGGTCATGAAAAATCAGGAAACAAGACTCCACCAAAGGACTACAGTAAAGCTCCAACTGCCCCCCCCCGACGATTCAGATATTACCCCACATCAAATTCAAAGTAATTGTTCTAAAGATGCTCAGAGAGCTAC
Source organism: Tadarida brasiliensis (assembly GCA_030848825.1). Classification (NCBI taxonomy): domain Eukaryota; kingdom Metazoa; phylum Chordata; class Mammalia; order Chiroptera; family Molossidae; genus Tadarida; species Tadarida brasiliensis. The sequence continues at coordinate 86,513,706 of CM061264.1, forward strand.
AAGAGAACACGGATAAACAATTTAGTGATACCAGGAAAACCATCCAAGAACAAAATGATAAGTTCAACAATGAGATAAAAAAAACATTAAAAAAAAAAACTAAACAAAAATTTTGTGGCTGAAGAATACAATGATTAAACTGAAGAATTCAATACAAAGCTTCAACAACAGATCTGACCAATCAGAAGAAAGAACCAGTGAGCTTGAGGAATTGCTGGCTACATTAACAGGAATTGGTTAGTTCTAATATGCAAATGAGGGAGGCAAAAACCACAAGGAAGGAAGTCAAGTCCATATATGTCCATATGGCGGTTGTTGTTCCACAATGTTTATGGCTCTTGAGCTGAATTGAGCAACAGGTTTAGCAACTTAATAGCAGCTCTGAGAACTGAGGCATAAGATAAGTGATTCTCTTAGCAATCAGTGGTTATTCCATTTTTTCCCCATTATCGCCTGCTTTTCTTCTCCCAGTTGTTAAATGAGTTGAGAGGAAAGGAGGGAGGCTAGTGAGCCACATAGCAACTTAGCATGAAGAAGATAGATAGGAATAATCGAAGAAACAAGAAATACTTGAAGTAGTGGATGGGGTGGGGGTAGGGATTTTCTATATTAGAACCAAGAGGTGGAGGCGAGTAGATGCAGCACCATCTGAGTCCTTGATTCATCACTGGTGAACAAGCCATCCTGGACCCCATAAGCCTCTTGAACAGAAGGAGAAATACCTGAACACTTAGTGTCAGAATGAATTCATGAAGGACAAGATTTTTCTTTACAAAATCAGGTGGGAATGTCACCATGCATGTGTCATTTAATAATAACTGTATGGTTTGAGAATTTAATTTGTTTGTGAGCCTTTCTGTACTGACCTCTGGGATAGCTTGTCTTGGTAGAACACTTGGGGGCTGCATTGCCTCAAGGTAATTCCCCCCATAACAAAACTAGAAGAGGATGTATTCCTGGAAAGTGATCTACAAATTCTTCCTTGGTGATGAAGCCATTTTTAAAGAGCAATGACTTTTTCCTTCTTGAAGAAGACCTGATCATGACTGATCAAACTAGTTTAGTTGGGAGCTATGCTCAAAGTCAGAAATCATGAAGAATAAATCTTGTAACTAAGATGCTTTCATTGAGGAAATTATTTTTCACATTAATGAGGGAAACTTGTTGACAATTAAGACTGTTCTCAAAAGATGCAATACATGAAACAGTCCCCAGTGAGGGGGCTGTTGAACCATAGCCAACCAAGTTATTGCTTACTCAAGTGGAGGGCATCAAAGTTTGAGCACCCTTAAAAATCTAACATCTGCATGGCCGCTGTGGCTCCGTGGATGGAGTGTTGTCCCATGGACCTCTGAGAGGTCCCGGTTTAATTCCCCGTCAGGGCTCCTATCTTCCTAATAAGAATTTTACATTCTTTAGAAAATTATACATGTGCTTTTATTTTGGTCTTTTCATCTAGATAATTTTCCTTTTGTCAACCCAAGGCACCCATTTCCTGGAATTAGACTAACATTTGTTACTGAGGGATTAGAAAAAGAAATAATGAAGTATTTTTCAGTTTCCGACGTGCAAAATGGGCTTTTCAGGAAAACAATAGACTTGAAAGCCAGATTTTATAGGAGAGAGATTTGTCCAACTCCCTTTAGTTTCCATTTAGTACAACAGACTCTCAGTGTGTAGAGAAAGCAGCTATGACGTTGAGGTTGGGAAAAGGAAGACCTCATGCAGGCAGCGGCCTGCCCTTCTGGCTCCAGAACGGTGGGAAATAGAAGTGAGAGGAGGTGAGCCAATCAGATCTGCTGGTGTCCCAGACTTCCTTCCTCTGGCCTTAGGCCTGGAGGGGGAGAGGTACACTAGATACTCTGACTCATACAATAAGTAGCGGTAGCCAAGGGCCAAAGGCACTCTTGCCCCTGATCCCATTTGGAAGTCTAGGAAGATATCCAACAGGCTGCTCCTTACCAACCTCCCTCAGCCGCCAGACGCCTCTGCAGCCTGTCTCTGTCACAAGATATCCCCATCCAGATCTTCCCTGTGTCACCAGATACTCTCCATCAGTATTCATGTCACAAAGATACCCCCTCCTCCAAAGCACCCCTGCACCTTGACACACAAGGCAGCTTCCCAGTGTCACAAGAAACCCCTGACCACCACCCGCAACGGAGAAGGAACAGATCGCTGATCTGAGAAAGACAGTTATCATAAGAGCCTGCTCAAGTGGCTGAGCCAGTTCTCATAAAGTGAAATAAATGAATGTTTGTAACATCAAGATACCGTGAGGGTTGGGGAGTTGCACCCCAGGCAGATATGTGCGTCTCCTCATTATTCTCCCCACCCATACAGATTAGCAGTAGATGGCAGAGACTTCATTGAAAAGTTTGAGCTTGCGGTCTCCACTTTCTATGACAGTGGTCACGTCACGGCCACCTCAGCCGTGTGTCTCCCTTGCCCACTTTGAACTTACTGCTTACCTCCTATTTCTGGGGGAGGGTAGCAGCCTACTTCAGCAGGTGCCTGGCTCCAAGTTGCAAAACTACCTCCTGCGGTAAAGAGAAGTTTGATTTTCCTTTGTATAATGCTAATTAACACAGATGGTCACTCCAACTACCAGGTGAATTTAGGATAAACTGTGTGGAAGAAATGGTACCATCCCGTCCTCTTACTGGAGGACGAATTACTGTTTATCTGGAGAACAGGGGCTGTAACTGCTTGGCTATATGCAGTAATATATCTAATCTCTTCTTGGACTGCCTGTGAAGCACTTCACACTGTGACTTAATGCTTATAGAATAATAAAGGTGTTTTCTTTCCCCATACCTCTGTAGACAGGTTTTCTGGGTTGGGAGGGTTTTTTTTGTTCGTTTATCTTTGTTTTTATCCTCATCCGAGATATGTTTATTGATTTTAGAACGAGAGGGAGGGGAAGAGAGAGAGAAACATCGATGTGAAAGAGAAACACCTATTGATTGCCTCCTGTATGTACCCTGACCGGGGATCAAACCCACAACCTAGGAGTGTGCCCTGACCGGGAACCAAACCGGCCACATTTTATGGGATGATGTTCCAACCAACTGAGCCACCTGGCCAGGGCGAGAAGATTTTGTTTTTAATTAAATGTTCCCAACACAGAACATTTCCTCTGGGGTTTCTGGCTACCCTTCAAACTGACTAGGAGAAAAGCTGCAATCTGCCTGGGTCCGCCCCTCACCAGACTTGTCCAGCGCTCCGGGTCACGGCACCTTCCACCGGCTGTCTGTCCGAGGCCTTGGTCCTTGCAGCGGTCCACAGTCCCGCCCACGCCGCTTCTAGTCCGTCACCAAGTCTGGGCACAGCGCCCTCCTCTACCACACGTGTACCTCTGCTGCCCCGTACCACTGCCATTTCCCCAACAAGGGCCCCCTCCGCTTCCTCTTGTTCTCGTGTCTCCTAATTCATGCAGCAAATATGTATTAAACACCGACTATGTGCCAAACAGATAGGAGGTCTTTGCCCTCACGGGGTTTAGCTGTGGGGAGAAGGGAGGCAAACATACGCAGTGCACAGCGTCAGTGAGTCATTGCAGGTTGGAAGTGCCCAGCCCCAGGGAGAAGGGAGGTGTGAGAGGGGTAAGGCTGAGGGGAGGGGCCCTGGCAGAGAGCGGGCTACAGTTTTTTTTTTCTTTTCAGTTTTTATTAATTTATTTTTGTTACAGATGTTTCTTCTCCCCCCCCAGACACCCTCTTCCCGATTCCCCCTGCCCCCCAGCATTGTTGTCTGTGTCCATTGGTTACGCATACATGCATATAAGTTCTTTGGTTTATCTCATCCATCTCCCCTGCCCCACCCCTCTGAGGTCTGTCAGTCTGAACCATACTCCTTTCTATGTCTCTGGGTCTATTTTGTTCATCAGCTTATTTTGTTCATTGTCTTCCATAAGTAAGTGAGATCACGTGGTACTTGTCTTTCTCTGACTGGCTTATTTCACTTAGCATAATACTCTCCAGGCCCCTCCATGTCGTCTCAAAGGGTAAGAGATCTTTCTTTCCAGGCTACAGTTTTCAAAGGCTGGTCAAGGTGGGCCTCAATCAGAAGGCAGCATTTCAACAGACGTGAAGGAGAAAAGCGAGTTAGCGGTGCAAAAAAGGGGACAACCGTCCCAGCTGGATGGAACTGCCACATGAAGTCTGAGTTTTCCAGCCAGATTACTGTTCATCAATATCCTGATCTTGCTCAAAAGCCTTCAACAACACCCCACACCCCGCGTGATAAAATATAAACTTCGATTGGCTTTCACCGTGCTCAGCAGTTTGTTTGCTCATCACCCCTGGGCCAGTGGGAGGACGTCCCACTGCTGCCCCTCACTGACCACGGGCTCCAGGTCAGGCTCTTACCGCCCGGCGACCCTCATGTTCTTGGCACAGCTATGCCCACTTGCATTTGGCTTCATAACTTTTAAAACATTTACTCACATATTAAAGTAAATGAATTCAGAAGGAAACCTTACATTTATGACTAAAATGAAAAAATATAATTTGCCATATACAGCAAGCAAAGAAAAAGAAATCCAAGAAAAACAAAGTAAATAGTTTACAACTCAGGCTAGGTTTGGTCGCCTGATGGAAGCTTTTAACCAGCTTTCTCTTGGTTAAAAAAGGAAAGTCACAACTGTTAGAGAAGAGTTAAAAGCATTGTAGCAGAAATCTAAGATTTATTTCTCATTATATATACTTTTTTTTTAACTTTGTGATTCTATATTATTACATTCCATGCACCTATTCCAACTGAACTGATAGCATGCATGAATGTGTCTTGTGTTTGGGGAGACACTGCACTGGACAAAATAGATTTATTGGAATGACAGTCTTCCCTGGACCTTACATTTTCTTTTTTTTTTAAATCCTCGCCCAAGGATATTTTCTCAAATATCTTCAGATAGAGTGAGGGGGGTGGGGGGGGGAGAAACATCGATGTGAGAGGGACACATAGATTGGTTGCCTTCCCCAGAACCCGGACCAGGGCCGGGTAGGAAAGCAACGGAGGTACGTGCCCTTGATTGGAATCCGCGACTCTTTGGTCTGAGGGCCAGCGCTCTAACAGCTGAGCCAAACCGGCCAGGGCAACGTTTTCTTTCAAAAGAAGGGAACTCGGTTACTGCAACTCCTTTCCTCATACAGTATGTCCCAGGAGAACAAAAGCGATTTATCTGATTGGTAATTAACTCCGTGTACTTGGCTCAGCCCCTCTCTTTCTGCTTGCACTTGCCCGGTTCCCACATCGTGAGCAACGTCTGCTTAGTCCTGCACGTAGACACGCTCATCATTAAAGGAGCTAACCTGTAGCCTAGAAATTACTGAAACAGCCTCGGTGATGAAGCTACCTCCCCAAGGAGATAAGGAAGGCATTCACAAAAGTAGTGATTGTGTATCAGATGATTTATAGGAGCCTCTAGACTGAGACCACGGCAACCGGAGTTTGAAGTTTCTCCATCCCCCTTGGACTCTTGCTGATGTCCAGATGTCTGCTGTCATCAGTCACTTCCTGACCTCAAACTTCCACCCCCCCCAAACCCCCACCCCCGTACCCCTCTTTTCCTGACATACAAGAAGCCTGAGTTCTGTACTTTCTCAAGATGTTTCTTTAGGATGCTAGTCTGTCATCTTCTCAGTTTGCTGGCTTTCCAAATAAAGACGCTTTCCTTGTCCCAACTCTTTGTCACTGGCTCACTGGCTGTGGTGGGGCAGGTGAGCAGTTCAAGCTTCCACTCGATTACAGCAATAGCATTCTTTTTTTATTTTAAAGAAGGTTGCACATCAGATAGTATTAGTATAAAATCAACTCCAAATGTTTTGAGAATCAGTGACTGTGGCCTTTCTTTATGGAGTTTATAACAACCAGATAGATATTGACTCACAGTGGTCAATGTTCTAAAAATGAAGCAAAGCAAAGGGAAATAGCCAAAAAGCAGTAATAAGGCACCCTCTGCAGGTTAATCTGTGAATTACAATCATTTGTTTTCAATGTAATGAAATTGCTCTCTACTTTTGTTTTCTGTTGGAGTCATTTCAGATCACATCAAAAGCTAACAACTTGGACGTATTAGAGGAAGACCCTAGCCCCTCGTTTCTGCTTCAACATACTTGAAACACTTTGCAACCACAGAGGCCAAAGTGTATTCCACATGTTGAAGGACAGCGTCTAGCCCCTGCGGGATGTCAACCTAACCTGGAGTCCTCGCGGTACCCCAGGAAACCTCAACCTTCTGTAAGGACAGTAGATTTGGGGTGGGCATATGGACCAGCAGATTCTGTGGTTGTGCTCACCTCATTCATTACTGAGTGGATTCCTTGGTCCAGGGCGCTGTTACTCTGGATCCCAAGACAGTAGCTCAGACACTCAGTGATCCCTAGGAAAGGTTATTGATTTAATGGATCAATGGGATATTCTGCATGACATCCTTCAGGGCTTAAATGTCTTCAGGTATAGTTAACACAGCCCTGGGGCAAAAATATGAATGTGTGTTGTGAACTGCAAAGAAATGTATAATGCAAATGCAAACTGTTCTGATCTTTTCTGATGGGGTTTGCCAGACCAATGGCTGCATCCTGGTATCCGAGGCTATGTAATTCTGCTCTATGTGTCTCTTGCAAAGACATTTGTCATTAAATTTATGGCCCCCCCAGATAATCCAGGATGATCTCATCTTGAAGTCTTTAACTAATTTACTTCTTCAAAGACATCACCCCCCTCCCCATCTTCTTTCCCCCCAAATAAGGTCATATTCACAGGTCCTGGGGATTAGGATGTAGATGTATGTTTGGAGGGTACCATTTAACCCGCTTCTGCACTCTAGTCATGAATTTACACCATTTCCTGGGGTCTTTTCCAAGTGGTTAAATCCTGTATCTCTGAGCAGGGTTCTCAAGTCAATAAACTCTCCCTTTTCCACATTTATGTCCTGGCCCTTTGGTCAAGGACTCTCAGGATCCGGCCCTGCACCTACTCCCCGGCACTGCCGATACACGCTGGCTGGATTGTGCAGCTTTGGGGGCGTTTAGTCCTTTCTTTTCTTCTAAGGCCTGGAGCAACTTTGGCTGGGTTCTGCTGCAGCTTACATCTAGCCATATACCTGGGGCAAGGAGGGGAAGTGGGGCACTTGCTGGGGTGGGGAACACAAGCTATCTCAAAGGGAAGAAGCCTCTCCTTTATCTTCAAGCGAGGAGAGGGAGTGTGAGCTCTTAATACAGAGGAATAGCCTACTTTTGTGGGCGTGGATGGTTCAGAGGAAACAGAAATTCAAGATGGTGGAGGGGGTAGCAACACACAGATGTCCCATCCTGTTTGTCAGAGTGCATGCCTTCCCAGCCGAGGCTCTGACCTTGGCACAGCCGTCTGCCCTGCTTGGGAGTTTAGTCTTCTTTGGGCTCAGATGGCTATTTGCTGGGCCTGGCCCTCAGCTTTTTCTGGCCCCAGTGCAGATGAGGGTTTCTCTGTAAGGCTCTCTGGCTTCCACACTTAGATTTCAGTTGCCTGGCCATTGCTTTCAGTCTTTTGTTACCTTTTATCATTTTCTAGAGAAAAGGGAGCTTATTTATTTTTTTTTATGATTTATTTTATTATTAATTTGTTTTTGTTACAGATGTTTTTCCTTTTTTCCCCCATTGACACCCTCCTCCCCCTCCCCTTCTCCTCCTCCCCATCCCTGTTGTCCATGTCCATTGGTTATGCACCCATGCACATAGGCTCTGTGATTTATCTCTTTCCCCCGCCTCCCCCCCTCCTCTGAGGCCCGTCATCCCGTACTCCACCCTCCATGTCTCTGGGTCAATTTCGTTGTTCAGTTTGCTCAGTTCTCCTGTGTGTTGCCGGCTTCCTCCGTTGGTGGGGGGGGTCACCCGGCTCCCCTGCTCCGCCTGGGTTCCCCCGTGGTGGGGGGGTCGAAAGGGAGCTTATTATAGCCGTTCTATCCCATTGTCTTTACAGTTTCTCCCAGGATTAAAAAAAAAAATTGTGGTAAAATACACATTACATAAAATTTATTATCTGAACCACTTCTAAGTGTACTCTTCAGGAGTATTAATACATTCATAATGTTGTGCACCAGATCTCTAGAATTTTTCATCTTATAACATAGAAAGTCTACACCCATTAAATATCTTCCCCTTCCCGCCTTCCTTGAGCAACCGTTGTTCTACTTTTGTCTCTGTGAACCTGAGACTCTAGGCACCTCATGGAAGTGGAATCATACAGTATTTATCTTTCTGACTCGTTTATTTCACTTAGAGTAATATCCTCAAGGTTCACCCATGTTGGAGCATATTTCAGAATTTCCATCCTTTAAGGGTGAATAATAGTACGTAGCCCTGGCTGGTGTGGTTCAGTGGTTGGAACATCCTCCTGTGCACTGAAGGGTCACGGGTTTGATTCCCAGTTGGGGCGCATACCTAGGTTTCGGGTTCGATCGCCGGGTGCGTACTGTGGGAGGCAACTGATCAATGATGTTTCTCTCTCTTTCCCTCTCCTCTCTAAAATCAATAAAAACTTATCCTCGGGTGAGGAGTAAAAAAATATAGATTCTAGCCCTGGCAGTTTTTCTCAGTGGTTAGAGCATTGGCCCACGGACCAATGAGTCTCAGGTTCGATTCCGGTCAAGGGCACGAAACTCGGTTGCGGTTCATCCCTGGCCCTTGTCGGGTTATGCAGGAGGCAACCAGTCAATGTGGCTCTATCACATCGATGTTTCTCTCTCCCACTCTATCTAATGATAAATGGAAAAATATCCTCAGGTGAGGAATAAAATATATATATATATATATTCTATTGTACGTATACACCATATTTTGTTTATTCATCTGTTGATAGACACTTGGGTACGTCCACCTTTTGGCTACTGTGAATAATGTTGTTAAATACATCAGTGTGCTAATATCTCTTCAAGACCCTGTCTTCCATTCTTTTGGATATATACCTAGAAGTAGAACTGCTGGATCAAATGGTACTTCTTTCTATTTCTAGTTTTTTGAGGAACCACCACACTGTTTTCCACAGCAGTTGTATGATTTTGCGTTCCTGCTGGCGGTGCGCAAGGGCTCCAATGTTTCCCGATTCTCACTAATACTTGTTATTTTTGATTACGTTAGCCATTCTGATGGGCGTGCGGTCCCACCCACGCTTTTTCAATGGCTGACGAGTGGCACCAGCTGGTGCACACTCGAGGTAGGCAGGCCCTGTCTGAGGAGTTCCAGCTGTTGGGGAACCCCCACCACAGCTGCAGCGGCCGGGACATGATGCCGGCTACTCACATTTTCTCAGCTCTGCTGCCATTTCTGGTTATTCCATAAATGTCAAACTCTAAAAATGTCTCTATCTACTTATATCCCTGTCTAGACTTTAAATATTAAATTAGCTGTGCATTGGAAAGGAGAATTACCAGGACCCATTGAACATTCAGTCTACTGAGAAAAGAAAACAAAAGAAGAGACAGAAAAGAAAATGAGAAAAAGAAGGAGTCTTTAAAGTTTAAAAGATGTTTTATTTGGTTTTATTTGGGGAAGGTGGGCTTCCTGGGCATGAACAGGAATCTGAGCATCCCTAAACTTTCTTATCAGATTCATACTTTGGGCAACTATGTTTCAGGATCTACTGGGCCCTAATGGCCAAACCCAGACCTTCCACTGTTTATTAAAACTAGATGTGTTTAATGTGATATAGTGCTGGAGTTAGGCTTAAAGTTGATAAGATGTCAGGTGGACTCTGATTTTTATTTTGCATGTTTTCCCACTAAACTGGTCAGGGTTTATTTTTATTTATTTAAATTTTTTATTTATTTTTATTTTTCAATCCTCACCTGAGGATATTTTTCCATTGATTTTCAGATAGAGTGGGAGGGAGGGAGAAAGAGAGGAAAGAGAGAGAGAGAGAGAGAGAGAGAGAGAGAGACATCGATGTGAGAGAGATACACTGATTGGTTGCCTCACACATGATCCCATCCAGGATCCGGGGATCAAACTGCAACCAAGGTATCGAATCAGCGACTCTCTGGTCCTTGGTATGATGCTCTAGCTGCTGAGCCAAACTGGCCAGGGCTGGCCAGGGTTTATTTTGTTGTTTTCTTTTGGAATAGAAGCAATAGAGTGAAAATAACTGATAACCCTTATAAAACAACAAACTTAGACAGGTAGGCTCAGTGCTTGCTGGTATACAGAGTTAAAATAGTTTTTTATCTTTTTAAAAATTGTGGTAAAATACATATAACATAAAACTTACCATCTTAACCATGTTTAAGTGTACAGTGCAGTGACGTTAAGTGCATTTACATTGTTGTGTGACCAACCTCCAGAACTTTTTTCATCTTGCAAAGCAGAAACTCTATATCCATTAAACAACAACCATTCCAATCTCATAGCCTTTCATTTTTATCCTCACCTGAGGATATGTTTTAAAAAGAATGGATTTTAGAGAGAGAGGAAGAGAAAGAGAGAGAGAGAGAGAGAAAGAGAAAGAGAGAGAAACATCAATCAGTTGTCTCCTGTAGGTGCCCCGATGGGGCATCAAACCTGCAACCTTTTGGCATACGGGACCATGCTCCAACCAACTGGGCCACCCAGCCAGGGCCCAATCTCACAGTCTTTTGATTGGAGCATTTAAGCCATTTGCATTTAAAGTAATTGTTGATAGCCCTGCTGGTGTGGCTCAGTGGTTGAACTTCGACCCATGCATCAAGAGGTCGCTGGTTTGATTCCTGGTCAGGACACATGCCCAGGTTGTGGGCCAAATCCCCAGTGGGGGGCATGCAGGAGGAAGCCAATCGATGTTCTCTCTCACATCAATATTTCTATCTCTCTCTCCCTCTCTCTCTCTAATATCAATAAAGAAAAAAATTAAAACACACACAAAATAAAGTAATTGTTGATAGATATGTATTTTATTATTCATATTTTTATCTTTTTTTCAGTCCTTTTTAAGGCTAAATGATATTCCCTTGTGTATACATTATTCATTTTTTCATTGGTGAACACTTGGGTTGCTTCCACTTTTTGGCTATTGTGAATAATGCTGCTATGAACACAGGGTTGAGAATATCTCCTTAGACCTTACTTTTGATTCTTGGGTATATACCCAGAAGTGGAATTACTGGGACACATGGCAATTCAGTGTTTCACTTTTTGAGGAGCCACCACACTGTTTCCCATAGCGGTGTTACCATTTTGCATTCCCACCAACAGTGCACAAGGGTTCCAATTTCTGCACATCCGCACCAACATTTGTTCTATTATGAAGTTTTTTGAGGTAAAATTGACATATAACATTATATTAGTTTCAGGTGTACAACAGAATGATTCAATATTTGTATATACTGCAAAATGATCACTATAAAAAGTGTAATTAGCCCAGCCGGTGTGGCTCAGTGGTTGGGCATCGACCCATGCACCAAGAGGTCGCTGGTTCGATTCCCGGTCAGGGCACATGCCCAGGTTGTGGGCCCGATCCCCAGTGGGGGCATGCAGGAGGTAGCCAATCGATGTTCTCTCTCATCGATGTTTCTATCTCTCTCGCCCTCTCCCTTCCTCTGTCTCTAAAATCAATAAAGAAAAGCCCTGGCCAGTTTGGCTCAGCGGTTGGAGCGTCGGCCTGCGGTCCAGAGAGACCCGGGTTTGGTTCCCGCTAAGGGCATGTACTTCGGTTGCAGTTTGTCCCCGGCCCTGGTTGGTCGTGCGGGTGGCAGCCACTCAATGTGTCACTTTCACGTCGATGTTTCTCTCTCTCTCTCTTCCTCTCTCTCCCTCCCACTCTATCTGAACAAAAAATGAAAAAATGTCCTCGGGTGAGGATAAAAAAACGAAAAACAAAAACAAACAAACAAAAATAATAAAGAAAAAATAGTGTAATTAACATCTATCACCATATTTACAAAAAGTATTTTTTTCTTGTGATGGGGACATTAAAATATACTGTCTTGCCCTGGCCGGTTTGGCTCAGCGGTTAGAGAGTCGGCCGCGGACGGGAGAGTCCTGGGTTCAGTTATCGATGGGGGCATGTGCCTTGGTTGCAGTTTGTCCCCCACCCTGGCTGGGGTCGTGTGGGTGGCGGCCACTCGATGTGTCTCTCTCACGTCGATGTTTCTCTCTCTCTCTTCCTCCCTCCCGCTCTATCTGATTTAAAAAAAAAAAAATACTGGCTTAGCAACTTTCAACTATGCAATACAGTTTAATTAACTGTAGTCACCATGCTGTACATTACAACTATTTGGAAACTGACCAGAGCTCAGTTTCCACGAGGATGAGGATCAGGGTCACCCCACTGGGAAGCCACACATCCCCAAGTTTAATAAAACTTTCAGTTTTATATCCCACAGATGAGTGAAATCATGTAATTCATGACTTTTTCTCTTATTTTGCTTAGCACAATATTCTCAAGATCCATCCACATTGTCCCAAATGGCAGTATTTCATCTTTTCTTATACTGAGGAGTATTCCACTGTATACATGTACCATATCTTTTTTTCCAACCCTCTGTCGAAGGCCACTTCAGTTGTTTCTATGTCTTGGTCACCGTGAATAATGCTGCAATGAACATGGGGGTGCATATATCTTTGTGAATAAATGTTTTCAATTTTTTTGGTAGATACCCAGGAGAGGGATTGCTGGGTTATGTGGTAACTCTATTCTTAATTTTTTGAGGAATGTCCGAGATTCTCAATTTTGATGTCATCCGGTTTATCACTGTTGTTGCCCATGCTGTCAGCGTCACATCCAAGAAATCACTGGCAAATCTGATGTCGTGAAGCTTTTCCACCATATTTTCTTGTGCGAGTTTTTTCTTTAAATATGTTTTTATTGACTTAAAAATTTTTTTTCTTTATTGATTTTAGAGAGAGAGGAAGGGAGAGGGAGAAAGAGTTAGAAACATCGATGAGAGAGAACATCAATTGGCCGCCTCCTGCATGCCCCCCACTGGGGATTTGGCCCACAACCTGGGCATGTGCCCTGACAGGGAATTGAACTGGTGACCTCTTGGTGCATGGGTCGACGCTCAACCACCGGTCTGGCTATTTTTATTGACATTTTTAGAGGGACAAGAAGGGAGAGAGAGAGAGAGATACATTGATCGGCTGCCTCCTGCATGTCTCCTAGTGGGGATCAAACCCACAACCCAGGCCTGTGCCCTGACCAGAAATCGAACCGGGACCTTTCAGTCCATGGGACCAACGCTCAATCCACTGAGCCACACCAACCTGGCCTCTTCTGCGAGTTTTATAACTCAGCTCTTACTTTTGGGTTATTGATCCATTTTATCTTAATTTTTATATGTGATATAAAATAAAGATATGCAATTTTCCCAACACCATTTGTTTAAAAGACAGTCTTTCCCTGTTAAATAGATGTGGCACTCTTGTCAGGAATCATTTGACTATATACACAGGATTTATTTCTGGGCCCTCCAGTCTACTCAATGGTCGGTAGGTCTATCTTTATGTCAGCACTAACTGTTTTGAATACAGTAGCTTTGTAAGAAGTTTTGAAATCAGAAGTGTGAGACCTCCAACTTTGTTCTTTTTCAAGCTTGTTTTGGCTATTTGTAAGTTCTTTGAGGGTCCATATAAATTTTAGGATATTTTTTTCTATTTCTGCCACAAAAAAAAAAAAATGCTGTTGGGATTTTAATAAAAATTGCACTAAATCTGTAGATGGCTTTGGGTAGTATCAACATCTTAACTATCTGAAGTCTTCCAATCCATGAACATGAGATGTTTTCCAATTATATGTGTCTTCTTCAATTTCTTTCAGCAACATTTTATAGTGTCTGTGTATGATTCTTTTGCCTCCTTAGTTAAATTTATTGCTAAGCATTTTATTCTTTCTGATGATATTATAAATGAAATTGTTTTCTTAATTTCCTGAAGTAACCTCCTCCATGCTCCAAGCAGCCCTGCATGACACACAATGCATTACCCATACTTTTGTAATAAAGTAAAATATACTAAATTCACAGAAATAAATGTTTTGTTTGTTTTGGTAGGTAATGCAGTCAAATGAATACATAAAGAGAAAGAAAGAATGTGTGTGTGTGTGTGTGTGTGTGTGTGTGTGTATGTGTTCAGCTGTTTGTGTTAGCTCAGTATCTCATACTTGGAGGAAAAGTTCATTCTTATTCATGTGACTTACTTTGGCTAACAGAACACAGAAGCATTATGCAAACAGTGGCTTGATTAGTGCTTGCACATTGCGCTTGTGCGTGTCAAACCCACCTGCCGCTATGAAGCTATCCTTCTGCAGAGGGAAGAAGCCCTGGAGGATGAGGCACCCTGTGAAGAGAGAGCTCCCAACTGAAAGCAGCTGCATGAGTGAGCAGGAAAACCACTTCAAGGCTGACTTCACTGCTGCTTCTGCAGAATGTCAGAACTCCCAGCAATGAAGATTAGTGCAGATTTGTTGATATGCCATCATTCCTCAAGGAGACTAATTGGTGACTTGGTGGAACGTTAACTACATTGCTTTGCATTCTGGAAGGGCAGAGATTTGTTCTAACAGGAATAGACACATGTTCCAGCTGTGGCTTTGCCTCTCCTGCCCACAGAGCTTCCTCCAGAACCACTATCTGACGCTAAAGGAATGTTTGATTCACTGACATGGGATTCCATACAGTATCATGTCAGACCAGTGGGCCCTGTGACAATGATATCAATTGTATTACATATTGCACTGCCCAGGAGCTGCAGCCTTGTAAGGCATTGGGATAGCTTGCAGAAGGCACATTTAAAGCACCAGCTTAGAGGCAATACTCTATGAGAATGGGGCACCGTTCCTCCAGGATGCAGTATTTACATTGAATCAAAGACCTTTTTATATGGAGCTGTCTTCCCAGTAGGAAGAATGTCCTGATCTGTGAACCAAGGAATGAAGCAGGTGTGTTTTACCCACTGGAGGACTCTGTGTTCCTGTCCTTAAAACTCTAGTTTCTCTAGCACTGAGCTAGAGATCCTGGAACTGAAAAGGGACACACTTTTGTCAGGGGACACAGGGAGAGTCCCACTGAATTACAAGCTATGCCAGCTGCCTGGGAGCTTTGGGCTTCTTGTACCCAGGGACCAGCAATAAAAGAGGAGTTATCATCTTGGGGGGTAGCGGACCCTGATCATCAGGAGGAAGAGAGACTGCAGTTAAACTATGAGGACAGGAAAGAAGTGTGGCGCCTGTGATCCACTTGGGCAAACTGTGGTTCTCTTTTGCTCAGTTGTGGTGAGAAATGGACAGGTGCAGCAACCCTTTTGAAAAGAGCACGGTGACCAGAGCTCAGTCTCCACGAGGATGAGGATCAGGGTCACCCCACTGGGAAGCCACACAGACCTGCAGAGGTGAGGGGGAACCATGAACGAACGGTGCAGGAGAGAAATGATGAATATCAGTTGTGATCTTGAGACCAGCTGCAACAACAGAGGTTGTAGTTTGTGCTTCTAAACCTTCTTTTACGTTTCCCCCAAGGAAGAGAGGCCCACTGGGATGCTGGGGGAGCTGTTCCCCAAATGTAGCTGAAGAAGTGGATTTGAGCAGCACAGTGGTGGAGCAGCTGGAGGCAAACATGAAGAGTCCCTTCAAGAAAAGCTTGTCCTGACTGTGGGAATGCTGTGGGCACACAGCCTCCAACCCTCAGGTCCTTCAGGGTTTGCCTGCAGAAAGCTGCAGTCCCCTTCGTGATGCAGCTCACTTCCAGTGGCCGATGGCCACATGGGCATAAAGGCCCAACCACGCTGGCCAAATGTTGGACAACTCTGAAAGGTTGTATAGGAACCAGATTTCCCCATGAGATTGGCCGAGGCTTTTTTGGATATGCAATGCACTTTGACTTCTCCCTCTGCCCAATCCTACTTCCTTCCCATTCCTTCCTGAGGTGTTAAGGAAATATCCTAATGAATATCCTCCTTGACAAACTCTTAGTGTCTGCTTTGAAAGACACATCTGCAGTCTCCATCATAGTAACTGGTAATGAAGTTGTAGTTAATAGTTTTAATCTCCTTTTTCCACCGGCATTCAATGTCTCCTTTCCTTCAGCCAGCACCTCGGCTAGTTGAGGTTATTTACCTAGTGGGGCAACCCAAACATTTATGCTTGAACCTTTGATGGTCTAGCCGCCTTTTTTTTTTTTTTTTTTTTTTTTTGCTATAGTTTTTCATTAACTTTTCCTGTTGAACAAGGAATTATTAAGAGGCATCCTGGAGAGTCTCCTGTGTTCTAGACACAGTCGTCTGTATTTTCCAGATATGGCTACAGCAATGTATTTTATCTCACGTGCTCTTCTTCAGTGTGGCCTTGTCACTCTTCCATCCAGAGGTGAAGTCTAATTTCTCTCTCCTTGAATCTGGGTTGGCCTTAATGACTCACCTGTAATCAGTAGAATAAGCAGAAGTAATGCGGTGTGACTTCTGTGCTTAGGCTAGAAGTAGCCTTACAGCTCTGCCTTCTTCTTGGATGCTCCCTCTTGAAACTTTCCACCGTCCTGTGAGAAGCCAAGCCACACTGAAGACACATATGGTGCCCTGGTGGACTATCCCAGCTGAGTTCAGCCTTTGAGTCATTCCAGCCCAGTTACCAGACACCGAGTGAAGAAGCTTACAGATGATTCCAAGCCTGTTATTCAAGTCATCCTTAGCTCTTCAAAACTTCCCAGTGAGGCTCCCGACATCTTGAAACAGAGACGAACCATCTCTATTCTGCCCTCTCTGAATTCCTAACCCACAGAATCTGTGAGCATAATAAATGATTGCTTTATGCCACTCAATTTGGGGCAGTCTGAGTACAACTGGAGATAACTAGAACTTTCTGTCTGCTCCTATTCTGTGAGAATGTCCAATTTCTTTTTGGTAATCAGAATAAATCTCCTCAGCCAGTATAATAACTTCCTACTTTCCCTAATGGTTTAGTGGCATAAGGCGTCCCAAACGGCCAGATGACAGTCTCAATTTCCAGTTAAATGGAGCCTTGTATGCCCTACAGTGGAAGAATTCCTTTCCTGGGAGCTAAGACCTCCAAATAAGCAGAGTCTAAAGTTGTGAGGCTGGAAAGCAAACATTCTGTGAGTGGGTTACTAAATATCATAGAGAGAGTAGCCCTCTCTTCCACCTCTTGATAACTGAGCCTGTATAACTTGATTATGGAAGACACAGTACGTAGATTGACGGTTAATTCAAAGCATAAACTACATCCTGCAAGTGAGAACCCTATCTTTTTGGTGTGTTGTCTCTCAATTAACTTTACAATTGGGTGTTCAGTAGCCATTCCACCATTTTATTGGGTTCATCTTCTAGGTAAGATAAAAGCAGTGAATTTCATGTGTGTGAATCCGTTACTGTATTTTGTGTGTGTCATTGTGGGGTTTTGTGTGTGTTGTGTTCTTTTGTGTTGCCTTCCGATTGGCATCACAGCTGGCTCTTCAGGAGGTACTCCCAGCGTTTCATCAGCCCTCTGACGGTAAGCCAGCGAATCCATGTGCGCGAACCTGCTGCTGCTTTTTTTGGCTATTAAATTAATTTACTGATCAGAGGCAAAACTATGAAGAATACCATGATGGTGAGTAAAGCATTCTTTAAGTCAAGGATAGCAATGCTATACTGTGTGTAGGAAAGGCAAATTTATATCCCAAAATACACATCTCTTCTCATGAGGACAAATCCCTGCAGCCTCCCTAATATTTACACTGGTGATGCCACCAAGTGATGCCTCTCTTTTTAAGTGGTACCATTTTCCAATTTGGAAGAAATATTTTAACACGCTAAAAATACTGGACCTCCAGAAACTTCAAGTTGTTGGGGTTTGAATTTTATAGGCTTTCCCTCCCACCTTATGGTATTCAGGTCGCTAAGGCCTCCGAGATCCTTGTCACTTATGCTAATTAGGTCCAACTGGCATGTGTCACCAATGTGGTAGAACAGAATAATGTGTTGAGATATCGAGACAGTCAAGATCTCTGCAAATTAGATTATGGCAGCTTGGAGAATTGACAGTGCCCTGGTATAAGAAGATGTGAAAATACACTATTGTGCCTGCTAGGTGAACGCAGGCTGCTTCCGGAGGGCCGTGCAGTTTGGTAATCAGGAAATAGCATTTTGCAGACCAATAACTGCCAGCTCAGTGTCACGTGCTGAGCTGCTCCAGTCAAGAAGCCTCATCTAGAATAGCAGCTGCCAGGAGTCATCATCTGGCTACATCCCCCCACCCCCCCCACCCCCATTTATCTTTGGACACAGTGGAGAAACATCGGTGTAAGAGAGACACACCGACTGGTCGCCTCCCACACAACCCAGACCAGGGCCCGGATGAACTGCAACCGAGGTGCATGCCCTTAGCCGGAATCGAACCCGCAATTCTTTGGTCCGTGGGCTGACGCTCTAACCGCTGAGCCAAACTGGCCAGAGTTCTTCTGGTTACATTTCTAAGCATAACAATCATTCTCTCAGGTCTGTCTGCCTTCCATGCAGGCCAGTTAAACAAGTTGAATGCACATGTGTTAGGAATCATCGACTCTGCGTTTTTTTAATGTTTGATGTTGGCATGAATCTCTGAAATCCCCCCAGGGATGCAGTGTTTACAATTTTTTTACATTTATCATTCTAGCAGGAAAGAAAAATTCCAGGCGCTTCCTCCTGGCTCTTCCTCTCATAGCAGCCCTCATTTAATGGATCGGAAATCAAGTGGGGATTTTTCCAGATGCTGCTTTATCAACTATACTAGGGGTCGGCAAACTACGGTTGTGATTCAAATCCGACCCGCTTAGATGCTTCCGTAGATGTAGTTTTGTTAAAACGTAACCATGCTCATTTATTTACATACTGTGTGGTGCTTTGCTGATAAGATGACAAAGTTGAATAGTTGCCACAGAGACCCTATGGCCTGCAGAGCCTGAAACATTTACTCTCTCAGCATCTGTGGGAGGTTCACCAGCCCCTGAGTTACACATTCAAGAACTAGAATGAGTACGACAGGGTTGGTCCATGGACCCACTGTGCCCACAGTGAGATGGACCGGGTTACAAACCCCTTGTACTGCTATCAGCCCTCGCACCGACCTGCGGAGCGGAGTGGTACACTCCATCTCCCAGAATTCACAGCAGGTCAGGGTCAGCATCTACCTAGTAATCTACAGAAGATGCAGGTGATAGAGCTGGGTATTCCTCTTTCTCTATGCGTGGTACCCCTAGTCATGAGCACAGATCTGTTACTGGGGAAGGTGTGGAGGAAGAAATGCATTTACTTAGGACAGTGTTCCTGGGTCTTTCTCCAGGTGACCCCGCCTCCTCTTTATCAAGGGCTCCAGGTCTAATAACTGGCTTCGTTCCAGAAACTGAGCGAGGGACCATGTCACTCCATTGTGGCAACTCAGCCAGGTTTCTGGTCACCAGACCTAAAGTTGTTTTTGTAATATAGATTAAGTCACATTAAAATAGCCCTGGCTGGTTTGGCTCAGCGGTTAGAGTGTCGGCCTGCGGTCCAGAGAGACCCGGGTTCGGTTCCCGCTAAGGGCATGTACCTCGGTTGCAGTTTGTCCCCGGCCCTGGTTGGTCGTGCGGGTGGCAGCCACTCGATGTGTCCCTTTCACGTCGATGTTTCTCTCTCTCTCTTCCTCTCTCTCCCCCCCACTCTATCTGGACAAAAAATGAAAGGATGTCCTCAGGTGAGGATAAAAAAAATAATAAAATAAAAATAAATCATCATCTTTTATTTTTATTTTTTATTCCTAGGGACAATGTGAACATTCAGCTATCACCAAAGATCCCTGTGGGTCAAAACATTCTGATTAACACGCCATCCCTGTTGTCTGTTACGACATTTGTGCCACTTCAACTCTGGCAGGAAACCTGGCTCTCAGAGCCCATATTCCACTGAAATCAGGAAGCCCATCTAGTGGTAACATCTTCCACTGGCAGTTCTTTTCTTTAAAAAAAAATTTTTTTTTTCCCTTTATTGATTTTAGAGAGAGAGGAAGTGAGGGGGAGAGAGAGATAGAAACATCGATCAGAGATGCCTCCTGCATGCTCCCCGTTGGGGGTTGGGCCCACAACCTGGGCGTGTGCCCTGTCTGGGAATCAAACCGGCGACCTCTTGGTGCATGGGTCGACGCTCAACCACTGAGCCACACTGGCCGGACTGTCAGTTCTTTGTGGAGAACATCCATCTTTTCATTCAGCTTTTCAACAATGCTGACATCCACGCTCACATCTCTCAATGCCATTCTGTCCGAAATAAAGTGTCTTTGAATTTCTTGGTGCTTCTGCAAAAAGCCCTAGCCTATTAAAACACTGAAAACTGTACAATATAAAGATATTTTACTCTTCACATTCCATAAGCCATTTATTTGTCCAGTTAACTGCCCTGATCTGAAAGGGTAATAAAAACCTTATCACCCCTACAGGGCCAGGTGATTACAGGCCGGACTCTGCCCTAGGCTGAGCCCCAAGGTGCTTAGCAATTTGCATTTCAAAAGAGTGAATCCTAGAATTTGGAGCCATCTCTGGGTTGTAACAGCAAGATTCACCTAAATAGACAGACAGACAGATAGATGATAGATTGATCAGGTCCTTGGAAAAACATATTCACATTCCAAAAGGTTAGAGTGAGAACCCAGGGCCCTTTCTGTTCAGTCTCAAAGGAGTAAAAGTTTTTTTCCCCTCTCCTTTTGGGAGGCGAGAGGAATGACTATCCCTCTTCTATATCTGCAAAGAGAAAATTCGTTGATCTCCAGTCCTTGTCTATCGGGTATAACCTGTCAGCGCACAGAACGTTTCCATTGCCTCTCACTGCTCACCTGCCGGCGAAGGTGGGGGCTGATGCTGCGACCTTGCTCGGGCTGGTCATCTGGGTGTATCAACAAAGAGCTGCTTCCCCTGGTCCAGGCGCCCTGTGTTCCTGCCATATTCACATACATAAAGTACATAACTAAGTGGAGTAACATCTGAGCCTGTCCACAGTTCACAGTAAAACACACAGGGAAGGGAGTGTCCGCTGGGTCCTCTTGGTGTGTGTTTGGGGAGGGGAATGTGGTGGCACAGGGGTAACCTTCCTGTCCGTTCCGACATTTCTTTCTCCCTTAGCTTTTGTTTGGACTTCTTTCTCTGTATTCTAGTAGGACGTTTTGGCATCAAAATTTATTGAATATAGGCTACCATTGAATCCAAATTTTATGCAACTAATCAATTAAATTGTTAAAACCATCCCCAGATGCTTGAACTAACACACTGAATCCAGAAACCCCAGTAAGCGCGCCCATTTCATAACTTGATCTAAGGTCAGGCCGTAGGTCATTCTAACATTCTTAGAATCCAGTTCCAAACATATTTCCCAGGCTTCTACCAATATACACTAGTGAAACCTTGCAATTTGGGGGGAATTTAAACTACCTCTTCCTAGGACACACTTTAGACTTTCCTCCATAAAACATGCTGAGCTCTGACTCCAGTTAAGAGCTAAAAGCTCAAAGGAGTGAAGAGGCAGATATTGGAGAGGATAAGCATCTTCTCACAAGGTAGCTGCCTCAGGTGAAGTTATTGCAAGGTTTCCAAGCAAGGGAAAGCTTATCTCCGCTCACATATGAGGAAGGGTTGCTTTTTGCCGGCAGAAGGGAGTTGAGGATCCAAAGCTCTCGGCTTTACCTAAGCTCACCCAGCTGCTTCATTCCTTGCCCATCAAAGCTTTCACACGAGAGACTTGGCAAGTCTGTGAAGTCACCTTACATTGTAATTCCGCAATCCACACAATTAAAATTTAATTTTCAGTGAGGTCTGCCTGCAGCTACAAAAAAATAAGAGATTTTGGGGGGAGGGGTGCCATAGATAACATCCCGATTTTCTCATTCTGACTTAAGCTGAGTGTCCAGTAGTCTGAACCTGTCATTTTTACTCCCTGGAAGCTCTCCAGGGCAGTCAGAAATAGTCACCCATCTGTGGTGGGCAGGATTCTAACATGGGCCCCCAAATTCCCACCCCCTTTTGTATATACCTTATATAATTTCCTCCCCTTGAATGTAGATGAATCCTGTGAAAATGATGGGGTATCAGTAACATGATGCCAAAAGTATTTTACAGCTGCAATTAAGGATACTAATCAGGTGACGCTCAGCTTATCAAAAAAGGACATCATGTAGGTGGGCCTGACCGAACCGTATCAGCCTTCTAAATCTGGGTCTAGAAGTCAGAGAAAGAAGGAGCCAGAGATTTGAAGCATGAGAGGAACTTGATGTAAAGGAGATTGTCCATTGCTGGAAGGGGCTCCTGGCAAGGAATGTGGGTGGACTGTAAGAGCTGATGACAGCTCCGAGGCCACATCTTGATCTTAGCCTCGTGAGACCGTGAGCAGAGATCCCAGCTCTGCCTCGTCTGAACTGCTGACCTATAGAATCCTGAGCTAATAAACAAATCTTGTTATAAGCTGCGACCTGTGTGGTTCTTTGTTATATAGCAGAAGAAAACTAAGACACCAGCCTACAGTCCTTTCAGAGATCATGACTAATAAACTGTCCAGTGCAGCAGCTACTTGGTCTCCCAACACTTGCTTCATTGGGCATTGTATCACAATCACGAGAGATGGTAATATAATTAATCATGAGGCCACAGCATGGCATGGATTACTGTCATTCTGATTTGCACGTAACTTAGCACTGTGTTCAAGGCAAGGGCGATTTCCAAGCTGATCCTAGAATCTCGTTTTGATGATCTGTTTCCTGGAACCAGTCCTGGTAACAAGTACTCTGTCAGGGTCAAATCTGGAAAGAAGAAACAACATGATACATAATGTATGTCAACAGAGAGATCAAGATAGGGAATTGATCTTTCTAACCACCCCACTTTATGATAGAAAAGTACTCTATAATGACAAAGACACAGTAGGACATAGTGAATATACAAATATTATTTATATTATAGTATACAACAATGCTCAGTGCACTTTAAACAAATAATTTTATAATAATCACCTTGATGTCCAGCTGGTGTGGCTCAG
This sequence comes from Tadarida brasiliensis, assembly GCA_030848825.1. Lineage (NCBI taxonomy): Eukaryota > Metazoa > Chordata > Mammalia > Chiroptera > Molossidae > Tadarida > Tadarida brasiliensis. The sequence continues at coordinate 86,536,667 of CM061264.1, forward strand.
TGGAGCATTTGACCCATGCACCAATAGGTCTCCAGTTTGATTCCCGGTCAGGGCACATGCCCAGGTTGTGGGCCAAATCCCCAGTGGGGGACATGCAGGAGGCAGCCAATCGATGTTCTCTCTCACTGATGATTCTATCTTTCTCCCTCTCCTTTCCTCTCTCTCTAAAATCAATAAAGAAAAAAATTAAAAATATGTAAATATATAATAATCACCTTGACATCAGGTTGAAAATTAATAACACACGTATATAAATAGCATAGCAACCATAAAGTGTCTTAGCACTATTTGAAAAATTGATACACACTTGCTGAGCAATAAGGGCATGGATTATTCCTATTTCAGCCGCACCTTGTCTTCTAGTCTAGTTATTGGAAAGTATAAATCAGAATTACGCAAAGATGTTTTGCTATATATTTTAGGGTTGACCAAACAATACACTATAAATTCAACTTATAAAGAGAGAGAAAACTGACAGGATCAAGTAATTAAAAATCAACACCAACTTGCCCTGGCTTAGTTGTTTGAGCATCATCCCATGCACCGAGAGGTCACCGGTTCCATTCCCAGTCAGGGCACATGCCTGGGTAGTGGGCTCGATTCCCAGCAGGGGGCATGGAGGCAGCCCATCATGTTTCTCTCTCTTTCCCTCTCTAACACTCAATAAAAACAAATTTTTAAAAATCAATACCAACTTTGACCAACCTTACCCTCGGCAACAGATGTGGACATAAAATGCCTAAGGAGGTCACATACACAGGTGACCAAATGTCCTCTTTCAGGCATGCTAGTTTTATTATCTGAATTATCTTTTCTGGGAGGGAAGGAGGTGAAAAAAGGAGGGATAAGGTTTTCTGGGCCTCACTCTGGCCCAGATATCAGGCCACTTCCCAAGATGAACCACAGCATAAAGATTCACAACACTTCACGGGGTGGGGAAGATGTGTGCTCGTGGGGGGTTATATCCCTCTGAGAGCACACGGGACCCAGCCAGAGTTCTCAAGTTGGTTCTTTCCACAAGAAAAGTTAAGAACTGTCAGTCATTTTGATAGTACCTAGTTGGCTGCCTATAACTTAAGGAAAATAGCCAGAAGAACTTTAAACTTCATTTATTTATTTGTTAATCCTCCCCTGAGAATATTTTTCCATTGAATTTTAGATAGAGTGGGGGGGGGGTAGTGAGAGAGAGAGAAACATCAACGTGAGACAGACACATCTATTGGTTGCCTCCCATATGACCCTGACCGGGGCCAGGGATGGAACCTGCAACCCAGGTACGTGCCCTTGACTGGGAATCAAACCCACGTCCCTTCAGTCCGAGGGCTAACACTCTAATCGCTGAGCCAAACAGGCCAGGGCAAGAACTTTAAACATTAAAACATACAGCAATTGAGATTTGGCAGTGGTAAAAATCCATGTTCTTAGAAGTCTTTATAAAACGAGGGCCGTTGTACATGAAAGGCATAACTACTGTAAACATATATTTTTGCTTTTAAATTCTTGCCTTTGCAAAGGTTGAAGAAAAGGCAGCAAAGAACAAGATATAAATCACCTCTAGGAAAAGGCAGAAAATGAACAGCAGCAAACAACCCACCGGGTCATGCTCCATCATTGCCATAACACCTCCTCGTTATTTATAGTCACTACAAAATAATTGCCATTTGTTTCCTGGGAGTGTCACTTTTCAATAAATCTAGGAGTATTTATTTAAATAATATAACTATGGGAAGATATAATGAATGAAACATGTAGTAAATATAAACACTTTCTAAATGATACTAATACAAGCCACATAACAAATTACATTTGACCAAATTTTATAGTAAATTTTTTTTCAATTAAACTATTATTGTTATGCATTTTGTTATGTGTTTTGTAGAACATTCTTGGGCACTGAAATTCACTTAAAACTCACATAAAGAAAAAAAAAAACCTTGCCCGGCCGGTATGGCTCAGTGGTTGAGTGTCGACCCATGCACCAAGAGGTCGCCAGTTTGATTCCTGGTCAGGGCACATGCCCTGGTTGTGGGCCCATCCACAGTAGGGGGCATGCAGGCGGCGGCCAGTCAATGTTCTCTCTCATCGATGTTTCTATCTCTCTCTCCCTCTTCCTTCCTCTCCCTCTAAAATCAATAAAGAAAAAATATTTAAAAAGAAAAAAAACCCTTCCATTTGAAGAGACATTAGTTTCAGGACTAAACTGTATTCATTAACCGAAGAAAAGTGTTAACACTAGGCTTTTACCTCACCTAATCATAAATAATTACAAGTATTTTACCATGCTTAAGACAATGGTTCCTGACAAACTAGCACAAACCGATAGATACAAAACTGTGTTCATTTAATAAATGATTTTGAACAAAATTTAAACAACAACCGTTGAGAGCCACGAGAAGTCGAGGTAACTCTGGCATGTCGCCTGTCCAAAAGCATCCTTTCCCATTGCTGGAATTCAAACTATCTACGTGACAATGTGCACAGCAGGGCTGTAAAGTTGCCAAGACCAAGACTTCTTGCTGGAATATTGATTCAGAATCCTCAGTAAATGGATTTTAACCGATCAATACCAAGTTTAATAACATTTAATAGTTTATTGCATCGGTTGCCATTCAAAGGACCTAAGTCATACATTCAAATGGAAGTTTATGTAATGGGTCTTCAGAGCCAAAGAAAGAACTTCTGTTCGGAATCTTTTCCAAGTTCCTCAAGATAATCCTTGCGGCTGAATTTGAAAACTAAGTCTGCCAGACTGAAGGTGGTTGACCAAAAACAACAGACCCAGAAGCAGAAAGCCTGCTTGAGTCACCGCAAGGGGAGCCTGCTGTGAGGGGGCGAAAGCTGACCTCCTCAGAGGGGTCTGCATTCAGCTCTCTTTCTTGTGCGTCCTGATAATATACACTGCCGCCCAGAGGAGACTGGAGACTCTGGTTCTTGCAACCTGAATATCCTAACTTAGGAACTTGTGTCCTTAAACATAGTTTCACTTTGGCCATCTATTTTTCACTTGCAGACTTTTTTTTTTTTTTAATCTTCACCCGAGGATACTTTTCCATTTATCTTCAGATAGAGTGGGAGAGAGAGAGGGAGAGAGAGAGAGAGAGAGAGAGAGACATCTACGTGAGAGAGACACATTGAGGTCTCCCGAAAGACCCACCAGGGCTGGGGAAGAACTGCAACTGAGGTACGTGCTCTTGACCGGAATTGAACCCATGACTCTTTGGTCTGCGGGCTGACACTCTAACCACTGAACCAAACTGGCCAAGGCCACTTACAGACTTTTAAATTGTTGGAGTCTTGAAGAAGAAAATGTATTCATGTATCATGTGCGCGCTAAAAAGAAAGCAAGCTGGTTTTAAACTCAGTTTTTACCAAGCTGTCCATCCACTGGAAAAATCACTTGTCTCAGAAAACTTTGAGTATCACCCTGAAGATATTTAAGAGTCTGTTTTAAAACAGGGCTTCTTGCCTGGCCGGTGTAGCTCAGTGGTTGGGCATCGACCCATGCACCAAGAGGTCACCGGTTCGATTCCCGGTCAGGGCACATGCCCAGGTTGTGGGCCCGATCCCCAGTGGGGGGCATGCAGTAGGCGGCCAGTCAATGTTCTTTCTCATTGATGTTTCTATCTCTCTCTACTTCTCCCTTCCTGTCTCTAAAATCAATAAAGAAAAAACATTTTTTTAAAGAAAAAACATTTTTTTAAATAGTGCTTTTAAATTTTTACTATTCAAATGAGTTACCTGGAGACTTTGTTAAGATGCGGATTCTGAATCAGTGGGCCTAGGGTCTGCCTCTCTCACCAGCTCCCAGGGGGCCGCCATGCTGCTGGTCCACAGGCGCAGGTGGGCAACATGGCTTCCAGAGAGCTGCTGCTCTTGTGCCATTTCTCTGCAGTCCAGGACCTCAGTTTCTCCTCCCTCCCTCACAATCGCGTGCATTTACCCTTACAGGGGGCTGTGTACCCCCAGAGACTCAGAATGCATGTGGTGGGAAATTGGCTGAGTTGAATCAAAATGCATTGGTTTGGCCTCCGCCGACACGTTGCCTGTATCTGTAACTGGATTTCCGTTCCAAGAAATGCACGCACACGGGTCTGAGGTAAACATATTGGTTTAAATGAAAATTCACTGGCTGGGAAACAAAAATAGGATTGCAGTGAAAACACATTGCGTTAAGTATTTTGCATAATTCCCACAACAGATGCTAGGAAATCGATGATTTGGTTTCAGTGGCAGTTCATTGAATGCGTTGCTGTGCCATTTGTTTCACTGAATATGTATGAGCTTTGATGAAAATGCATCGCTTGGAAGAAATCAGTCAGGCTCTTCCTATACAGGCCAGTTGTAATGTCCTTCTTAATTTCATAGTGCCACACCATCTTGGCTCTTGTTTATGAATACATATTATTTGTAATTCCATATCGTGTATGTGGCAGTAGGTAAAACAATTTTAGCTGTTCCTTGAGTTTCTAATGTAGTGGATGCATTGAACACCAAGGAATAGAAATGTGACTAAAATCTATGTTATAATAACTATAAGATTTTTTTATCTCAAAATATTATTTTTTCCGAACCCATTTTTATGCAGAAAACTACATTCTAAAATGTTGGACTAAATCTAGAGCCAATTTTGAAAGCACAATACTGTACGCTAAACAAAAATAATGGCAATATTTGATAAAATAGATGGTATAGTTCCAGTAAAACTGCACTGGAAACCAATGTATTGAACTGAGGACAGGATTATAATTTGTATCAAATTAATGCCCTGAAATGAGCCTACATCAAACAGAGTTCTCATGAGTACATTGCTAATTCCTATTGCTACCCAAAGATATAATGGCGGCTGAGAGGAAAGAGCAAGGATGCTTTATTTATATTGTGATGATGTTCTAATACAGTATTTTAGATACTCAAATGGATCAAATATATAGCACATACTTAGCCAGTTGCCTGGTGTGCAAAATTATTCTTTTTTTTTCTTTCTTTATTGATATTAGAGAGAGAAGAAGGGAGAAGGAGAGAGAGATAGAAACATCGATGAGAGAGAACATCGATTGGCTGCCACCTACATGCCCCTCACTGGGGATCGGGCCCACGACCTGGGCATGTGCCCTGACCAGGAATTGAACTGGTGACCTCTTAGTGCATGAATCGACGCACAACTACTGAGCCACACCGGCCGGGCTGCAAAATTATTCTTGATTCAGTGTAAGAATTTAAAGGGACAGGGAGTATAAGCTACATAGATATAGCTAGTTAGACATATTTATTTTATCCACCAAATCTAGCTTGATAAGAAACTCTTAAACCTGAACAAGCTTCACCAAGAAATGAGCTAAAGGGTACTTCTGGGCTTTAGAAGATGGGTGTCATTTTGCTGGGCTAGTTATAAAATCCAAGTCCAGGTCAAAACTGCTGGCTCCATGGCTACCTGACTCCCAGCCTACCTTGTCCTTGCAATTCCGTGACCAGAGCACAGAGTCTCCCTTAATGGCCCAGAACAGTGAAATAATGATGATGATAATAATAATAATAATAATAATAATAATAATAATAATAAAATAATCATTACTTTTTCTCCTCTCAAAATCTAGCCTTGACATATTATCTGGAGAAGATGCATTCCGAAGTATGTACAGTATTCCCACTTCATCAGCGGTTTCACTTGTTATCTGTGGTCAAACACGGTCTGAAAATATTAAATGGAAAATTCCAGAAATAAACAATCACAAGTTGTAAATTGTGTTATGTTCTGAGTAAGGTGATGAACTTTCACCTCATCCCACCTGGAACGTGGATCACCTGTGTCCAGCATCTCCACCCTGTGTTCCCTCTCTGCTTGTTGGTCGCTTAGTAACCACCGCGGTTCTCAGACCCACCGGCTCAGTATCAGTATCACAGCGCTTGGGTTCCAGTCCCTCTTTTTTTTTTTTTTTACTTAATAATGGCCCCAAAGCGCAAGACCAGTGATACTGGCAATTCAGATATGCCAAGAGAAGCTGTCAAGTCGTTCTTTTAGGTGAAAAGGTGAGTATAATACAATAAGATATTTTGAGAAAGAGAGGGAGAGACCACATTCACATAACTTTTATTACAGTATATTGTTATAATTGTTCTATTTTATTGTTAGTTATTGTTGTTAGTCTCTTATTGTGCCTAATTTATAAATTAAACTTTATCATAAGTATGTATGTAAAGGAAAAAACGTAGTATATATAGGGTACTATCTGTGGTTTCAGGCATCCACTGGGGGTAGGGGAGAGACCATTGTATATGGAGGTGATATACTTTTAAATGACTTAGAAGAAAACGTGCTCCTGTCGTCTATCCTTCTCTCTCTTATATCATCTATCATCTACGTATCTATCCTATATCATCTATCTATCTATCTATCTATCTATCTATCTATCTATCTATCTAGATACAAAGTGGTAAAATAACAATTGTTAAATCCAGGTGAGAGGTATTAGGGTGTTTGTGTACTTTTCCAGATTTTCTGGTTGCTTGGGTTTACTTGTTTTTAAAGTTAGGGGAAAAAGACATGGCCTTGGAGTGAGGACAGAGAAGAAAGGGCTGAGTCTGTCTGTTTCCTGGTGTATCACAAGTGCCTGACACACAGACAGTGCTAATAAATAACTTTTAAACATACATTCCTTTATTTGTTGGAAAGAAAGAAAGAAAGAAAGAAAGAAAGAAAGAAAGAAAGAAAGAAAGAAAGAAAGAAAGGAAGAAAGAAAGAAAGGAAGAAAGAAAGAAAGAAAGAAAGAGTAATCAAGAATTCCTAACAGTGTAATTTAACTTGTGGATGTCAAATGTGTACTAGAAATCAGTTAGAATAAAGAAAAAACAGACTTCTGAAGGGGAAAAAAGTCTTGCCTTGATTTTTTTGAGTCACCCCAGCGAATTGTCCATGGATATACTTTCACTGTAGTAAAATGTGTCCCCCAAGATCTGAATACATAGAATTCTACTCTGTTATTGAAGAAGCAAGCTAGCCTGTTGCAAAACCAGGAAAGAACACAACCTCAAATGCCCGAGAGGTTGAACAATTAAAGAGCTTTAACTACTTGGCAGAGTCTTTATGTTACTTACATAGAAACCTATAAAAGCTAACAGGCCTTCAAGGTTTTCAGAAGTAATACATTTTGGGGAAGAGTAATGCTTGTTTACTCTATCCTCTGTGGATAACACACCATTCCCCGCCCCCCCTCCCCCCCAGACACTTCCCAGTGTTAATTCAAAGACTGGTGGTGATACAAATGTGCATTGTCACATTTTCCCAGCAAATATTGTGGCACAGACATAAGAACATCCATGGATGAGAGACCCAAAAAGTAGAACCATTTCAATTTAAAGGCCTCTAAGTAAAGCCTAAGGTTAGGGGTCATTCGAACACCAGGAAGACAGTTAAACTGAAAGACTGACACAAGAATACCTTGGTATGCTAAAGGAAAACACATAAAATATATATTGCATTGTCATTATTATTTTCTATATTTGGAGTAAAATATCAGTCCCACCATTTGATCCATTTGCCTCCTGGTCAACCTTCCACATTTGGAATGAACCCCCTTCCCCATGCCTTACCTGAGGATGTCAAGTCCAGGGCTCTGCTCCAGGTCAGACTAGCACATGCTCCAAGGACTCCGGCTCTGCCATTTTTCCATAGGTTTCCAGTGCCTGGGCCTGTTGGGTCTCAATCCTGGCTGCACATTAGTGCTTTACCATGGTCCTCATCCTGGAGATTCTGACCCGGTTGGTCAGGTGGGGGACTCAAGCTTTAATACTCTTTTTCTTTCTTTTTTTTTTTTTTCATTTTTTGTTCAGATAGAGTGGGAGGAAGAGAGAGAGAGAGAGAAACATCGATGTGAAAGTGACACATCGAGTGACTGCCACCCGCACGACCAACCAGGGCCGGGGACAAACTGCAACCGAAGTACATGCCCTTAGCGGGAACCGAACCAGGGTCTCTCTGGACCGCAGGCCAACGCTCTAACCGCTGAGCCAAACCGGCCAGGGCTAATACTCTTTTTCATGAATACTATACAAAACTGTGCAGCCAGGAGTCATTGGACTAGGCAACTTTCCTGTGCCCTGACTTCATGAAAACAAGTGTGAACTTTGTATGAACACACTCAGTTTCTCTCTATTTTCAAATTCTCAGGCCCACCTGAGCCCCAAACAAATTCTAGAACGACAACTGTCTTAGCAGGGCCCGTTAATGGATTTCTCCTCCCTCCCAAACCCCACGTACTTTGAGGGGGCCCTTGAAGAAGAATATACCAGTTTTTAGCAGAAACAGTATAACCACACTCAAGCTTCTGACACAATGTGATTTCTCAAAAGAAGAAATAATGTTTTCTCCAGATTTTACTGTTGCCTCATGATTGACGAAAGATCCAAATTATTAAGACAAAAAGGTAGTCTTAGATATCACTTTAATTTTTCCCTTTCTGGTCCCATTCCTCCTTCAAGACATTTGTTGGAATGAGTATTAAATCCTGACAATTTCAGAGGACTTCCTGTCAAGATGGCAGAGTAGGTAAAGACTATGCTCATCACCTCCCATGACTACGTCAAAATTACAACTAAATTATAAAACAACCATCATTGAGAACCACCTGAAGACTAACTGAAGAGAAATCCTGTAACTAAGAGTATGAAGCAGAAGCCAGAACGGACTGGTAGGCATGGTGGAGACGCAATATAGGCAGGTTCCATACCCATGATGTGGCGATTAAGAATTGGGAGGGATAATATCTCAGCTGCTGAGGTCCCCCTTGAGGAGCAAGGGGTCCCAGCCCCACATCGGGCGATCAAGCCTGGGGCACCAGTGGCAGGAAGAGGAGTCCCCATAACATCTGACTGTGGAAACCAGAGGGGGTTGCATCAGAGAGAGACAGAGGGCTGTGGGACACCCAGACCCACTGCTCTTAAAGGACCAGTGCACAGACTTACTTGCTCACAAACTCACTGGCTCTGAGCTCCAGTACAGAGGAAGCAACTCAAAAGGCACCAGTGGCGCATAGGGAAGAACCAAATTGACTAACTTCAGGGTGAGAGCTGGAGGGGCAGGGGTCAGGGCAACTTTCTCCAGGGACACAAGTCCTAGAGGCACCATTATTCCTTTGTTGAACTCTCCTTCCACCTAGCTAACCAGTGAAGGCAGGTGCCAAATCTGTGCTCTCTATTAACCTAGCTAACACCATTCACCCTGCCCTGGTAATTGCTGAGTCCCACCCCACCCAACTTGCTCACCTGGAAGGAGCCCCTTCCAATGGTTCCTCCACATAAACAGTATTCCTCAGGTTGTGCTGCAGACTTCCTCAAATCTCTTAAAGGTCCACAAACCCCAAACAAGCAGTGGCCAGCCTTGGTGTGCTTTATAGTCCTTGCTAAGCTTCCCGAAGCCCAACACAAGTGGCGAATGAGCTCATCTTGCAGTGTAACTCCCATCAGGTGGCTCTAAGCTTGACATAAGCAGTGGCCAGTCTTGGCCTGGAATGTAGCTTCAATTAAGCAGAGACAGGCATGAAACAAATGGCAGCTGGTCTCAGCTTGCATTGTGGTGCCCACTAAAGGGTCCCAAGCCTGGCGCTAGTAGCAGCCAGCCTCAGCTCAGAGTGTAGCCTCTAACAAGTGCCTCTAAGCCCACTACAAAGGGCAACTAACTTCCGATCACTTTGTAGCTCCTACCAAGCAGCCTCAAGCCTGGCACCAGTGGTGGCTGAACTTGGCCTGCACTAGAGACTCCCCCAAGAGGCTCAAGTCTCAATATATCTGGTGGTCAGCTTCAGACCACATCATAGCATCACCCAACCAGTTTCACAAATAACGTACCCAAAGAGCAGACTTGGCTGGCGTTAGAGTGACTCCCAAGCAACTCCCACTCTGTGGGATCAGCTCCCACACAACAGATCATCTACTGTAGTCATGGCCAGATCTTATAGCCAGTCAGCCTGAGGGTCAACCTTACCCACTGATGTGCCAACAGCAATCAAGGTCCAACTACTACAGCAAGGCAAACACAATTCACACAGGGGACACCCCTACAGTTCCTGGCTCAAGTGACAAGGGAGACTTGTACCACTGGGCTCCCCAGAACACCTTCTATTTAAGGCCACTCTATCAAGAGTGGTAGATATAGAAGATTTACCTACTACATAGAAATAAACACAGGGAGGCAGCCAAAATGAGGAGACAACGAAACATATCCCAAAGGAGAGTAAGACAGATGAAACTCCAGAGAAGGAACTAAGTAAAATGGAAATAAGCAATCTACCAGCTACAGAGTTCAAAACACTGGTTATAAGAATACTCAATGAACTTAAGGGAAAAATAGATGAACTCAGTAAGAACATAAACAAAGAGATAGACAACATAAAAAAGAACCACTCAGAATTGAAGAATACAATAACTGAAATGAAGAATACACTAGAGGGAATTAACAGCAGATTAGATAAAACAGAGGATCAAATCAGAGCTCTGGAAGACAAGGTAGTGGAAAACATCCAATCAGAACAGAAAAAAACAACAACAAATTTTAAAAATGAGGATAGTTTAAGGAACCTCTGGAACATCATGAAGCATAACAACATTTGCATCACAGAGATACCAGAAGGAGAAGAGAGAGAAAAAGGGATTGAAAACCTATTTGAAGAAATAATGATGGAAAACTTCCCTAACCTGATGAAGGAAATAGACAAAGTCCAAGCAAGCACAGAGAGTCCCCAAAGAGGCCCAAACAAGGCACATCATAATTAAAATGCCAAAGGTTAAAGACAAAGGGAAAATCTTAAAAGCAGCAATAAAGTCTGGCCGGTGTGGCTCAGTGGTTGAGCATCGACCCATATACCAAGAGGTTGCCGGATCAATTCCTGGTCAGGACACCTGCCCAGGTTATGGGCCCGATCCCTAGTGGGGAGCATGCAGGAGGCAGCCAGATGGTGTTCTCTCTCATTGATATTTCTATCTCTCTCTCCTTCTTACTTCCTCTCTCTCTAAAATCAATAAAGGAAAAAAATAATTTAAGAAAAAAGCAGTTAGTTACCTTCAAAGTTTGCCCCCATAAGACTATCAGCTGATTTTTTTGTTTGATTGTTTGTTAATCCTCACTCGAGGATATTTTTCTATTGATCTTTAGATAGAGTGGAAGGGAGGAAGGGAGGGAGGGAGGGAGAGAGAGAGAGAGAGAGAGAGACATCAATGGGAGACAAACACATCGATTGGTTGCCTCCCTCATGACCCCAGCCAGGGCAAGGGATTGAACCTGCAATCCAGGTATTGATGCCCTCGACCTAGAATCAAACCAGTGATCCTTTGGTCCATGTGTCGACACTTTAACTGCTGAGCCAAACCAGCCAGCGCTCAGCTGATTTCTTAACAGACACCCTGCAGGCCACAAAGGAATGACATAAATATTCAAAGTGATTAAAGGCAAAGATTTACAATCAAGATTACCCTATACAGCAAGACTATCATTAGAATTGGACAGATAAAGAACCTCTCAGACAAGAAAAAGCTAAGAGTTCATCAAAACTAAACCAGTATTATAAGAAATGTTAAAGGGATTTTTTAAGAAGAAAAAAAAAGATCAAAAATAAGAATAAGAAAATATAAGAAAAACTGCTCATTGAAAAAGGCAACACTTAGTAAAAGCAATTAAGTCAACCAACTATAAAGCTAAAAAACATAAATAAGAATATGTGCAATCACAACAATAAATTAAAAGAAATATACAAACCCACACAAGAAATAAAAATAATGACAAAAACATAAATATGGAGAGGTGAATAAAAATTGTAGTGATTTTAGAATGTGCTCATATCAACTTCAAATAGACTGCTATAAACATGGGTTGGTATACATGAAGCACATGGTAACCACAAACCAAAAATCTGTAAGAGATTTACAAGAAATAAAGAGAAAGGAAATGAAACATAACACTATAGAAAGTCATCAACATACAAGAGAAGAGAACAAGAGAATAGGAAAGAAACAGAAGAACTACAAAAACAAACAAAGAACAATAAAATGGCAATCATACCTATCAATAATGGAATATTACTCAGCCATAAAAAAGAATAAAATCTTACCATTTGCAACAACATAAATGGACCTAGAGGTATGATGCTAACTGAAATAGTCAGACAGAGAAAGACAAATACCAATAATTTCATGTATATGTGGAATAAAAAAAAAAACAATGCCCTGGCCGGTTTGGCTCAGCGGTTAGAGTGTTGGCCCACAGACCAGAAAGGCCCAGGTTTGGTTCCCGCTAAGGGCACGTACCTCGGTTGCAGTTTGTCCCCGGCCCCGGCTGGGGTCGTGTGGGTGGCAGCCACTCAATGTGTCTCTCTCACATCGATGTTTCTCTCTCTCTCTCTTCCTCCCTCTCTCCCTCCTGCTCTATCTGAGGTTAAATGCAAAAATGTCCTTGGGTGAGAATAAAAAAAAAAAAAAAAAAAAACCTAAAATAAATGAACAAACAAAACAGAAACAGACTCATAGATACAGAGAACAAATTGATGGTCACCAGGTGGAAGGAGGCTTGGGGGAATGGGTGAAAAAGGTGAAGGGATTAAAATGTACAAGTTGCTAGTTCTTAAAATAGTCACAGGATGTAAAGTACAGCATAGGGAATATAGTCAGTAATATTGTAATAACTATGTATGCTGTCAGATGGGTACTAGAATTACTGGGGTGATCACTTCCTAAGTTACATAAATGTCTAATCACTATGTTGTACACCTGAAACTAATATAATATTGTATGTCAACTGTAATTGACAATTAAATTTAAAAATTTTTTAAAGACTTAAGAATTTCAGATGTTTGTTTATTCTTTGGTCTATGTATGTTCCCTCATGGAGTTTTCTATAATATTCATGTTAGACTCACCCTCTCTTTATAGTTCACAGTCTAGGACTGTCTCATTCATTCATTCATTCATTCATTCATTCATTCATTCATTCATTCAAAAGTTTTTATTGAGGCTCTATTATGTGCCATCTTTGGGGAAACAAACAAGCACAATGGAAGGGCTCATAGGTGTTAAAAGATCTTCTCCTTGCAGCCTGCCCCTCAGCCCAACTTCCCAAAATACCTCCTAAATATACTGGGTGAGGAAAAAGTAGTTTGACAGGTTTTCATATGGAAAATAATACAATAATTAATAAATAAATAATAATACAAGAATAAACTCTGTGTTTCATGTGCTCACAACTGTATGCCCCACTCTGTGTGTAAGGTCTAGCCCAAACTTTTCACTAGAACTCCTAATTCAAGATCAATTTTTCAATATTTTATTACAAAAGCTTTTAAACATTCCAAAAA